>KI422605.1:31432-65207 GCA_000473375.1 Anopheles culicifacies | reverse complement strand
GGCAAAATTTTACTTAGTAAATAAAAAAATACGAATACTAATCTCAGTATCATTAGTTGTAGCTTTAAAAATCCAATTAGGCATTACATTTGATGAGTTTGTTATTTGCTGCGTATTTGTGCACTCGTATGGAAGTTCCATTAGAATTCCATTAGATGATCAAAAAACGAAATATACAAATGCAACAAAATGAAAATAACATTCTAGCTATTATCCCGTTGACTATTGTTAACACATTTCAACCATGAACAACTTGTTGCAAAACGTTAAATTGCTAGCAAATCGCCACGAGGCTTTAAATAAACGTTTCAACATTCGGTCAAAAGTGACAGAGCGTTTTTCGTTATCTACTGCACCCACAGCAATTTGAATAGGTTTGTTTCGTTTTGCTGCACACGCCAAAACCCTCCTTTTTTGTTCCATATTGCAATGGATACATTCGATGCGTGAACCAACGTTAAACGGTACCCGCAAAACGTATGCAATTGATCAACGGACGGCTGTGAGTCCAGTGTCATGATCGAATAATATTTATCCACACACGCCAGCACGCTTGCCGGCCACGCCACGGCCTGTCGAAGCCATCATCACACATTTGGATGAAAATCAATGTTAACATTATTATTCCATTATTCTGGTTCGATAGATTTCCATAAAAGCGTCCGATAGAGCCGGCCCGCGCGTTCACTCTGTTCCGGGCTTCAGATGGTTGTGCAGAGCGAACAGTGCGTGCCAAAGGTTAGCCAGTTGAAATGCATCGGTTTCCATGGACGTGTATGCAACATTCAAGCAAGCCGGGGATGGATTATTTCTTCCACAAGGATGTTATATTTTCAGCGTGTCCCTTTACTAAGCGGCACAAAGTGAGTGTTATTGAACGATGAAAAGTTGTTGTTTTGTTGTGTTACCCGCTATTCAAAAACAAGCACATGTAAATGAACGATCCGATCTCCAAAAATATGCTACGGAGATATGTGCCAGAGTTGGAATAGCAAAAAACCTCCCCCGTTTTTCCTGGAACGTTCGAGAGGATGACCGTTTTTAGAGGGATACTCCGACATGAAAATATTTCTATGTCAACCGTGGTGATACAGTGTGCAAGGATCAATAAATTTGGAAGACCGGTCGTTGCATTCCGACCATGTCGCACTTCGATCGAGAGTGACCTGATTTTATGGGCCCAAATTCAACATCGCTCCACCGGGGGGTCCTCCCTTCCATTGGGAGGGTTTTCCTAATTTAGTGTAGATGTTATCGCAATTATAATAGATTGACAGCTTAATCTACCTGCGTCGCTTGCCCGTAACTAGGAGGCCGGGGGTGCAAATAATGGGGACACAACCACGGCAAAGGCAATACCCAGTGCAGTGTCGGACTTTCGAGATCGATGATTCGCTTACGGTTTCGATAGTTTGTCGGCTATACGATAATTATCTGTTTGTACAAATGACTCGAAAATGATTGAATGGTGAGCGGAGTGTCTAATTGGTGTCCCTCTGGTGTCCTGTGCCAGGGCCGCATTGTGACGGGTAAACGATTATATTGATTAGCCGTAGCACCGGGAACGGACGTTTCGTTTGCCATTGGACAGCCGTAGCAGTGTATCAACGATACAATTAATGTTGAGTTATGGTGCCGCTTCACAAATCAGTGATATGCCCCGGCACGGTGTCATACGGGAATCGCGCTTAGGATAATGGAAGACGAGAGCTTTGAATTCCGTGAGGAATTTTGCTGCATCTGGCCTATTAAATTTTACACTGGTATTTCATTGAACATGCAAAACATACTTTGAATTAGTCCAGGATGTAATGAATATTTATGGTAAATTTAAATAAACTGTAAAAAGAGTTTCGTGAAGAAGATTGTGTGAGGCAGAAAAAAATATGTTTACTGATTGAAATTCAATTTGTTGATCTTTCAATCAATGAGATAGGCTTTTTGCAAACTTAAATAGATTTTTGTAATAAACTAAAATTTATAAGCGACCCAATTTTTCTACATTTGGGGATATATTGATATGAATTTTCGTTCGCATAATGTACAGAAACACACTTAATTGTTATTTTTTGATTTTTCTTTTCAATGCAACCCATTATAAAACTGTATGACTTTTTCATTCCATTAGAATGTAAAAGAAAAAGGAAAAAATAACATTAAAGATGGATAAAATTGAGAACATATCTAGCTAAGCTATTTAGTTACGGGCATTCCCCCAAAAAACATTGGGCAAAAGTAACAAAGCAACATTTTTTTAAAAATATTTTTTCTTGGGCTAAGGTTACAAACAAACCTTAAACCGACTTGTTTAACAAAGGGAAGTAACGTTTAAAAAATTGGTTTAATTTGTGTATACTTAATTTCAATTGTGATGTGTAGTTCGCAATAATCAACACTCCCAGAAGCAGCAATAAATTGACCTGGACGAAACACAAAAAGAAGCTTTTTTGCACTCAATATCCACCCCGAGGGAAAAAGTGGCAAAAACTGAAGGCTGCCAATCAAAACCGTGAATGGAAATCAGTACCTTCCCGCTAACAAGCACTTCCGCGGTCAATACGCTGGCTGCTCGCGCAACAATCGCAAATGGGACGATAAATGTCTACAATTCATTACCGGGACTTAACGGGACTTAAACAGTGCCTGGCCTGCTCCTGATCTACGTGTTTGGGTCGTTTCGACTTTGCACAGCTTCCCCTTAGTACCGATTTTGCGGTGTCGTGGAGCCTAGATCAAGCAGCCAATCCATCAGCCCACCGCACAAAGTTTGGGGAAGTGAATAAGCAGCAAAAGAAGCACAAAAAAAAACAACTCGAAGCAATAAATAAAACCAAAAATACAAACGATGGAAATAGCCCGGGATCATCGGCGCACCGAATAAGTAGGTCAAAATGTTTATTCAACAATAATTTGATGCTAATGATTTCTCAGCTGACGCTCGCCGCGTGTGTAAGTGCACATGAAGTGGGAAGAGAACGCGATTGCACAACAATTCGCTAACTGTGAATTTCCCTCCGCCTAGTTTGGCCCTCCGTCACATACACACACAGCGTTCTACCGAGTTGCCGTTGCATTGCATGCCTTTGGCTCGTTTTTACGTTTTGCTCTCTCTCCAGCCAGCCCGTTGCGAAAAATAAAAGCGTTTCCGTCGGCCATCCACGGGACCGTAAAACTTCGCATTCCTTGCCATCTTTCGCTTGCGTTGAATTCTTTTACAATGGTACCACCTTCAACCGGAGCCCTTTAAACTAGCTATACCCGGGCTTCTAACGGGAGCCACTGTAAAACGGGATTGGTACCAAAATATAGAACATTGCAACAGCTCGGAACAACCGAAAACATTGCATTTAATTTTTAATCTTATTACCGGCACCTTCGCCGATGGTGATGGGAGCATTGCTTAATTTTTTACCTCAGCGACCCAAAGAAAATATCGGACCACCGGACGGTGGAGTCGACCGCGTGGAAAGTGACCACAAAATTGAGCGTGAATCAGAAATTGGATCGCATTATTATTATGAACGCTTTTATGTATCGCTCTGAGGTGAGTGCTAATTTGCCCGTGACTCGAATAGCCCATTGCATTACGACTCGGGTGGCCGGTTTCTTGGCGAGAAAGAAGGAAAGCAAAACACATTTGCCGCGAGGGTCATACCTTCAAAGCGGCAACATCAAGCACAATCGTTCGGCGTTGACCGCATTATGGACAGTTATCGAAATTATAATTAGACAACCGAATCTTCCGTGCGGGTGTAATTTCGTTATGCGCCCACCGAGCGGAGTTTACCAGAAAACCTTGTTGGGAGGGGCATACAGAAAGAAATGGTCCGATAAGTTTCTAAAACCACTTGGTAGGAAAATAATTGGTTCTTTTTAGTCGGAAGTGCGTGTGGAATGGACGTAGTTGTAAGCTTTTCCCTTACGGTTCGTTCTCATATGGGCACGATACGATAAACACATTTATATTTCATTTCATTGACAATTGTCTGATAATGACGTTAATCGATTGTAGCGCGCGCTATGAATGCTATCGGAAAGTTGTTGGATGAATGGTGGCACGAATAAAGCAGAATCAACCGGTTAAAAGAACTTACTTTTTTTCGCTTCTTTTGAGTAATAGTTTAATGATGTATTACGGACAAAAAAAAAATCTTCGTGCATCTTTTCTCCACCCGATGCTTTCTTTGTTTGTCTCACCCGTGTGTCATTAATCAAAGGGAAAATTGTCACCATTGCCATTGTCAAACACCGACCGGGCGCAACATAGTTAAACCTCATCGTTCACGGTTGATTGTATTGTCTTGCGCTCGACATTTGTCGCTAATGTTCATTGTCTGGCGTAACATAAATATTCGTGTGAACTCATAATGGAAAAAAGGGTCTCGCGGCGGTTAAAACCCGGTCCCATCTCGGTGGCAGCGTGCCACGCTGCGGTTACGCTCTAATTTTTATTCCTTCCCATAAAACCCTTGTAGCATTGTAGCTTTTGAGCTTCGCGGGACTTTTTCTTTACGCTTGTATTGTTTCTACATTCTATCTCCATTGCGCTTCCGCACGCCCAAAGTTCCGCCATTTTTTTTACCGCTACACGCCGGAGCGTCAAGAGAGCAATATTAAAATGCGTTTGAAATAGGTCGGCACTTCGAGGTGCTTTGCACCTGTGCAACCTTTCGCGTCCCTCATTACCATAACGGGGCAACGGGTTTCGTGGCCATGGCTTTAGCGCTGGGCTGTGCGAAGATGGAGAAAAAATAAAAAGGTCTCGTCACCGCTCACCATCACTCAGGGGGTAGCAATCGTTTTGATTCCTTTCCGCAAAACTTCCCGGTCTCATTAGCATCGATAAAAAGATGAAACATCCCGGCGCATCAAGGTGCTCCAAACCGGGGGTCAATTCACGGTCCCGATGGTGAGCTTACCGCTGATGGGTCAGGCATGAAAAAGGGCTACACCCAGTGTGCCCAGTAGAGAAAACAATGTTTTAGCATTTCTCGTCGCTTTTTTTCTGTTTACGATGAAATAATTATCCACAAGAACAACGAATTAGATGGCTCCCACCGTACATTTCGTAAAAAAAAAGTTTTGTTCTGCGGTGGGTTTTGCTGGAGGGAACGGACGAGTTTTTACATCTCCGGGTCCATTTATGGTCGTGTTGATGGAATTATGGAAATGAAGAACGATTGCCATTTGTTCGTCGTTCGTTAGCAGTTGCTCTAATCATATGCTTCCATAGGCATGGTTGTGATTTTGAATCTTTACGGTATAATTTTCAAATTAGTTTTTTTGTTCTTTACATTCAACATATGCAGATCAGTTAGGGGATGTTTACGTTCGGTGCAATATATTTACAAGGAAGATGACTTTTTATTGCACGAATTATTTACTATGCCTCTAATTAAAGAAAACCAACCAATCTAAACGATGAGTTCACTGAGGTTTTCTTCTTACAGTTCATTGCAAATGGGAGAAGCTCGTTCTGTGATTCGTGTTTTTAATTTTCCCAATCGCTTTCCATACCTCTAAGTAGTTTGCTATCGTTTCACAGTAACTTAATTGGGTACCACCGTTTCCGAAGGTGGGTGGCAAATTTTTGGTAGATTCTCCCAATCAGTATCGCTTGGCCAGTTTCGTTTTCCATTTGTGCTGTAAACACGGTGGCTTAACGTAAATGTGCGTTGCTATTCTTTGCTCGGCTCGCACCCGTAAGCTTACGTGCAAGCCCAGTCGACACGGACGGGAGAAAATGAATTCTGACAGATAGAAATTAATGCTACTTTAGGGAACCCCCACTTTACCGCTAACTTTTAATCTATAAATAAGCCTACCGCACGAACCTAGCCACCGGACCTCGACAAACGGTTATGAATCCGTACTCGCCAATCTTTTGCGAGTGTCCAGGCTGGACGGTAAAATTTACGGAAGCGAACCAAACGCGTCGGTTCTTGCCGGCTGAGACCGGGTGGTGGCAGAAAAATTCAATTAAACTTTTGTAAGAATTTATATTGTCGGAATGCTAGTGGGCTACGGTTCGCTTGCCCTTATCTCGTTACCGCTGGTGATAACGGTGGTCAAGACCATGCTGAGGGTGGCTTCAGTACGGTTAGGGTGCGCAACATGTTGGGAATTGAAAATTAGTACTCTTTTTAGTTGGTTTCCATGGCATCGGATAGAGAAATGAAAACTGAGGTAAAATAATATTCTAACATTTAATTCGTAGATACGTGCCGTTAAGGTATGAATGTTTATTAAATGCTGTGAGTTGATAACTGATCGAAATGCGTTTCATTCTTAAGATGTTTTTAATTTTGAAAAGCGAATAACATCACACAATTTGTAGGGAAATTTGCACTTGCACTCCATCTACATCTCTTGTTTCTTATGCCAATTTCACTTGTCTGTTGAGTGTCAAATCAGATCAAGATCAACATGAGTTGTAAGGTGGAAAGAAAAGCATATTCTTTGACGTTTTATATGCTTGAAAACATTTTGTTCTATTTTCATTAATTTAAATGAACGACAAATTTTCCATAAATTTCCTCTCAATTCAACATATTTTATTTGAGCAATGATTCGTAGGATGCTTTATCTATCAGCTCTTTATCATATGTTTCAAACGACGCTTGAAAAATAAACAAGAATAAAAAAAAACATAGTGGATTATGCGTAAAGCTTTTGCTTCATTTTATTTATTTTCATGCTTTTTTAACCGTACCGCTTATCCAAAAAGCTAATAAGTTAATTTTGTTGCAGTAAGTGCGTACAACAAAAAAGTTCCATCAATATAAAGCGGAATACGTAAATACAGCGATGGATCGCCATAAAGAATGTATCGCGTATTATTCCCTAGCGCATAGAGCTGTTTCGTGTGTCGTGTTTATCAGGTTCTATTTGCAAAAACGCTCTGTCGGTGGCCTGTGGCCGGAGAACGCAGCGCAGCGACAACAAACGTACCAGAAACTTTCAACAGTAAAAAGTAAAGCGAGCCATTATCCAATGAACCATCCCGGCAGCCCGGTACGGTCTTTTACGGTTCACGCACGGTACACCGAAATCACCCGCAATCGAAACGTTTCCATAATGATGTCGTACCGCTGGCCAATTGCCAGAGCAAAATCGTGTCCACGAATTCCGGGCGCTGGTCAATATTTCACTACCACCCTGGCCAACGCTGTCCACCGTTATCCGCCACAGACCGGTACCGCGGCGGTTATCCGGTACGTGCGCCTGTTTTTGGTCGAGCGCATTACGGCTTATGCAGGGGGGGATGGCGATCTTTTTTTTTGGTTTGGTTGTTGTACGTTTTCGTGTTCTCCCTATTCGGGCAACGGGGCACCACTGTCTACTGGCGAGGGTTCATCCTCGCCGAAACATCGAACGCTTCTCAAATTGTTGGCTCTTGCCGTACATCTCGTCGCCACACAACAAGCCAAACTCTTCGGGGAGCCATTTTCGTATTCGAGTCATGCGCGACGAATGATTGCAGCATTATATTCAATAAAGCATTTTACTGTTGAATTTTTTAATCGTTCTCGGGGGTGATTTTTCCTTTTATTTTATTGAAATAAAAGGAATAAAATATGGCCTTCCATTGGCAAGATACCGGTGACGTAGCGTTGGAGCAAAATTTGAGCCGCAATAAAACAAACAATCGAACGGTGGGTTAAAATTTCGCTCCACACTTACAGCTCGATTCAAAGAGTTTGCGTAAGATTTTTTTTTATATAGTATTAAAAATAAAAAACTGATTTACTTAATTGAAAATTTTATACATTAATTATACTCTGCAAGAGCTAAAAATTATGATTGATTTAAAACAATACTTCAACATTCAATGATTGCGTGAGTGGTCAATGTGCATTATGTTTGGGATTAAGTGTAATCTTTCGTGCACATACACCAGTTTGGGACACCAACCGCATTTGTGCAGAAGTGTGTCCGACACTCGATGCTGCGAATGATGAAAAACGAACATCCTGATAGCAAGGGAAAACAACTGACTGCACCGTGAAGCAGTGGATGAATAGACTGATTGAGGTAACGGGCTGGGGAATACAGCATACACGCAAGGATGGTGGAGAAATATGCACATTCGCACGTATTTATCTTCGATCGGACAATGCCGACCGATGGCCAGCCAAACAAGTGTGCATCGTTGGGCCAGCGTACAACGGCCCTTTGAGAACACCCTGGTGCGACAGTTCAGCTATGGTTGAGGGACAAAAATGACCCCGGTCAAGGGATGGCACGAAAGGTTATCACCTGGTGCCCGTGGCAATGGTGTGGGAAGGAAAAAACCCTGCGCGGATCTCTTTATTGATTTAGGCCGATTGGTGAAGGCGAAGGATTGGCGGATGTGGTGGCAGACGTTTGAAATCATTCTTCAATTCGTTCGATCGGTTCTGATTTTTCGAAACCAAACTACGCCTGTCCTGTTGTGGAAATGTTAGAACTGAACCCTTTTTTTTTTCTTTCGAATTAATGGAGTATAGCAAACGGTGTATTTGATAACACCCTGCTATCGTTGCAAATGGGTTATCTTGCTCTAACGCATTGGATCGGTTTACTGTTTGGGTTACGGCTGGAATGAGAACCGTTTGGACAAGGGCGAGTTTTGACACCTGCGATCGACTATTTCCATAAAATCGAACAGAAACGAGGGCTGCTTTTGGCCTGCGGTTGAATGCTCCATTTGCACGATTGCATTATCAGGCGACTAATGTGTTTACTGCAACTAATGTCCCCGGGGCCAATTTCACTCCGGTTCGCTCGATGCTGACTGTGAGCCTCGGGGCGTTGATACACAGCGTGTATCGAAATCGTTCGGATAGAACTTCTAACATACTAAAAGCAAAAGCGTAGGTGTGCAAAAAGTGTACGGTACACAAAAGTTTAGTGTGTGTGATAATAGTTCACATGTACATTTAAAGTGTGATAAACTAATACACCTGCAATAAACCCTTGAAAATTTATCAGATAGATAAAAACATATGAAAACCCACTTGCTTGTGTATAGTCTAATTTTTGGATTTATTATTGCTATCGTAGTTTTTAATTAATATGAAAAGAAGATCAACAAGGTAGCCCATTATTGAACTTCTTTTTATTGTTGCGTTTCTAGTGAGTGCAGGTGATTTAAATTAATAAAAAAAATTTTAAATGATAGTAAACATGTATTTTTATTTTTTAATTTGGTAGAAAAGCGGTAAAAATATTACAGCATGTAATAGCTCTCTATTACATGTTCGAAGGGCAAAAGAGTGCAGTGAACCAGTTCCAGTTTCAAACTTTTGTCATTTCGATGCGTTTTTTTCCATCCCCATACCAGCAACATGTGACACGAATCCTTCCGCACCCATCGATTGCATTCACATGCCGCAGGGGTTCGCTTCGTTCCGCGCGTAGGAAAATAGATTGCATTTGCACTTTTGCACCGCTTTTACTGGCAGGGTTCCGGTCGCGTTGCCATAATTTGGGTTAGACGATTTGATTCGTTGTCGCCTGCCGGCAAGAAGATGTTGTCCATTTTTTGTTGTCGCGTACCGGTCGAATTGGATATCCCTTATCGATCCTTGGCCGGTTTGGGTACTTCATCAATCTAATAGAAAAGCTATTGCCTAAATTGCAGCCACCAGTGTGGTAGTATCATAGCCCCAAAACCACCTCATTCAAAAATACATCGCCCACTTCCCAGTGAACGACTATTTCACCCAGGTTCGAGATGGACATTTCTCATGTAGCCTGGCTAGCTTGTACTGCAACGAGTGTCTGTCTTTGGCGTATGTTTCGTATAGAATTTCAATCATGGCCATTTGCCGGGTTCGACGCGGCCAAGCTAACCGGCACGGTACAAACCGTACACACCGGTAACTGGCGATACTGCGCCGTGGATGGCATGTTATGGAAATGCATGCACATTCTACTGGTCGCATCTTCTGCCCGTTCGTCCCTTGATTGAACGCTTCCGAAGTGTTCGCTGTCAGCCCTGAAGGAAAATCACACGCGAACGAGCCAGTGCCATTCCAACCAATGGCTTCGTTTGGCATCTGAGTAAGCTTTTTTTTTAGTTTGAGCTTACCTTTTCGCTCCATTCTGTCCCGACCGATCGTCCAAATGCGAGCAGGGAACAAATAAACCACCGATCGGTATTTATGGTGCCAAGGCGGCTGCACATCCTACGAAATAGAAAAACATCACTTACATAAAACACACTCCAACACATACTGTGCGCAAACACTTCGAACGTTCAGTCGAACATTTACCGAACGGCATCCATTTTCGCATGTGAATGTTCATTTCGAGTTGTTTTTTTTTCTCATAGTTTCCTCCGCTGCAACCGAAGAAGTGGAGTATGCTGGAAATAAAATGAGAGAGGAGGAAAGAAAAAAAAATACACACAGCACATTTGCTAACGGTGGCCTGGTGGTTGGTGAGGTAAACCGCAATGCTCTCGTAATTGATGGGATTTATTTGAACCCTCAACGGATTACCTAACGTCGGTATTCTTCGATTTCCTGTCGGCTGATGATCCGGTGAGCAGAACTTGAAACGCAACACGGAAACGGGAGCACAACTATTCCATTCCCGATTGGATGTTGGTTTTTGATTTGTGCTTTTATTTTTTGCCTCGCACTTCGTGGGCGTTGGGTCGTGGACAGGGTCGGCGGAAAGGTTGGTAGTGTTAATGTGTACAAGTGTTAAGTGCATCATTGTAGCTTGTCTTATGTTGATCGTTTATGAGCTCATCGCAATGCTATCGGGTGGGTGTTCACTGACACTGTGTGTGGAGTGAAATATCAAACATATGACGGAAAAATGGATATCGTTTCATAATTGGTTCAAATCATAGAAAATACTGTGCAGTAGCGAATTGCTTTGGAAATGTACGAGCATAAACCACTGTTGTTTGATTTGATGTTTGTATTACGCTTCTGAGTGGAATAAGATATCCAAGCAAAATGATTCATTGGACTGGATGTTTATAACGAACTGAACTTTATATTCATACGATATTGAAATTTTCGAAACGACTATTTTGTTATTACTATCACATTAAAATAATGGTTTGAACTTACAAAAAATGTCCTAATTGCATTATTTTTCACAATTTATGACTATACTTTTTCTTATATGAAATATTTTATCTAATGGTAACTCCTTTTTTCTATTTCCAGGCAAATGAGTATGCATCCTATCAGAATACGCTTGGACGGCGATCGACGATGGTTGGACCGTACACGCACATGAGCAAATACTCCTATCCAACAGACGTGAGCCTCAGCAGTCACTATGGATACACCTCTTGGGGTTTGTGGCGAGACAGTCGCAACCTGTCATCCTCCCTGTACGCGAAGAAGCAGAAAAATATCAAATCATTCTCCATATTATTGATGTCCGCGGCGTTTATCGTTGTGCTTGCCGTGCTTTGTGTAGCTGGCTTAGCGTTTTACTTTAGCACGTTCAAGACAGATTTAAGCGAAAGTAAGTCACTGATAGTTTTGAATGTATACCATTATAAGTTTAGAAACCAGAGATTATACAAGAGACCAAATCCGTCCGACGAATTCACATACTGCAACGTTAATTTTGACTAATGTTATGTAATAACAAACTTTTTACGCGCTGTGGCCAGATTATTAACGCTTTGACAGCACAAAAATTCACTGAAATAATAGGTGACATTAGCTCGCACGTTGACAGGCATGCCGTGAAACACCTGGCGTCTCCATCGTGTCCTCTTGACGTGATTCCTGGCATTTTCCGTACGCCTCAGACGGTACGATACCTGAAACAACGTACGCAACCAAGCGCATACCCCGGCATGCATGTATGCACACGGTGCGCACTATATGGTTGGACAAGTTGCAAAACTACTCACGGCATTCATTATGTCATCCTGGACTTGATGCATCAACTGATTTAATGCCACTCCTTTCCGGCAGTGAAAAGATAGCCAACCCATCCATGAACACAAGTATGGACCTTCAACACCGGAACTGTTCCAAGTGGTGAAACCGGGGATGTAGTGTGTATGTGTGCTTTTTTGTCGGGGTTTATCTATGCTTGTCTAGCAGCATCATCATCATCAGTCGCATCACGGCTATGAAGCTCATATCCTTCCGCCCGTCCGAAAAAGTCTCTTTGTTGTGGATTTAATGATAGTCCTGTTGTGAACAAATGGTCAATTCTTTTTTTGTTGTTGTTGGTCCAACACCCACCCTCAAGACCGGCCCCTCTACCGAGTGACCATCGGAATGACTTTTTTGCTGTTGCGTACTATGTACCATCAGCACCGTGCAGGGGAGTACCGTTCGCTCGCAACGACCATAATTCAACAGTTTTCCACCGACCGCGTTGGCTCGGGTCACCCAAAAACAAACTTTGCACTGGAGCTTAATTAAAGTCAGCTGATCAATAGATGAGCCGTTTTTTTTTTCTGACACGCTCTGTGCCGCTGTTGCTCATCTTCCATGGCTGTCAAAGGTTAGCGCTGGTTGGCCGGCTGCACGACTGGCAACGGATGATGTGCGGAACTATCGTATTAAGCTCATCAATCTTCAATCAAAAAACCACAACGGATAGTGATTAAAAAAAGAGGAGTGCCGCTGTGTTTTGAAATGTTTGCACACAGCATAGAACAAGCGGGCGTGGTGGTTAACGATGGCATCGGTTCGCCATGCTGCATGGTTTGTTTGAAGTGAGCTTATGTTGTGTTAATGTTTGCTTTTTGTGTTTTTTCGTTTTTTACTCATATGGGTTAGATTTATTATTCAAACCTGACTGTAGCAAAAGTATCATCGGACGCCATGCAACTACTCGTAAATCCTTTTTTGAACACAAAAATAACACTAATTAGTGGCAAAATGGCTGTCAGTATTGAAGTATTGAGTAATTAAATGGACTGTTTTCTAGAAATCTAAACTAAATGGAGTTGTCTATATGCTTATAACTATTCCAGCCATTTTGGCATTCGATTGCACATTCCGAGTGGCTCGCGGTGATATCTACACGACAGGATTGCGAACAAACAGCACGCCAGTGTACCGGCAGAAGACGGCGTTCTATGAAAAACTGATTGAAACATCGCTGGAACGTAGCGGTCTCACCGTTTCCCGAACGGAAATTATGAACTTTGGTGATGGCCCAACAATAGCGCTCAGCTTCCGAGTATTCCTGGATATGCGAAAGATAAAAATGTGAGTAATTCTTAAAAAAAAGCTATTTCTACGCTGGTAAAAATGGTGAGATGAAGGTTTTGAAAACCTTAACTTATCACACATTAATTAAACTTTGTAACGTATACGTATAACTTATCGCACATGAACATCTTTTTTCTCACTTCATTGTTCCCACAAAACGGGTTTATGTTTGTTAACGGGGGAAAACAAATCGTCATCATCCACTACATTGCACACCGTCAGCACTATCAATAATGTGGAGGAGCACATCAGGACCGCCTTTCTGAGTGAGGTGCTCAACCCAAGCTCGGCATTCAAGAACATACGCATCGATCCGGACAGTATCGAGATTAAGCGGCTACTCGACCAGGAGGTCCTGAAGACGGCACTTCTAACCCGGAATGAGGTAAGCACTTTGGCGCCGGATGTTGTTCGGTGTTTGCCGCTACGCAAAACTGGATTAGATAACACTGATGATGATTTGTTTTTCCTTTCGTCCATGCTCTTGGTTTCAACCATCCTGTTTGGTACGGGACGTACGTCGACTCGTACGCGATGCTGAACGAACGTTCACCATTGCACCGGTACGCTTTCGTGCACTATCACTCATGCCCGATGACTTGCCTTTATCGTTGATGGCCGGTAGCCATTTCCGTCAGTGGTCAAATCGTCCGGCGGTGGCGGAAGCTTGGAGCAGGAGCAGCGTCACGTCACGAAGAAGACGGGAGTAATCGAAAAAACTATCCACAAGTTTACACCGCGTGTCACACCGGCCCCACCGGCATCCGGTTCCCGATTGCCGACCGATGGGAGCAAAGGCATCGTTGAGGCGGAATCTGACATTGACATGGATAATTTACCGGTTATACAAGGATCATTTGAGATAACGAAAACAGATGCCGACATCACGCAGAAGCGTACGGGCAGCAGCAGTACGGATCCGGCCGGCAGAGTACCGGCAGTACCGTCGACGCTCAAACCGTTCGCCGTTAGCCCGGCCCAGATAACAGTCCGGGGCAGCGAGAAGACGAAGGTGACCGAAAGTATTAAGGCAACGGTAGCGGGGACTGATGAAAAACCATCAACTGGTGGACAAGGTCCGGCTGGACGGTTCGGCCAGAATACCGGCGGGAAGTCAAAATATGAAACGGCAACAGCGAAGATTGAAAAAATGGATAAGCACGGTGCTACGACGAAGAAAATTAAAACAACTTCACTCAAACCCTCTACCAGCGGAGGAAGCGGTGCGGGCAGACGGTCGACCACTGCGAACGGAATGGTCGGTCGTACCACAACCACAACAAGGTCGTCTACCACAACGACAACATCCACCACGATGAGGACGACGACGTCGAGTTCGACAATAGCTCCAACTTTGCCCATCCGTAGCACGTCTACCGTAAGCAGTAAAACACCTACACCGGTCACCGGTACAACAAGCCGGCTGACAACACTTCGATATCAAGTAGTGGCATCGCAGGGCTCGTCGAACGAACCATCATCAATGTCGGGGTCAGCTGGATCGATCGGTGGATGGGATGAGGAAGATGAGGAATCGGATGAGGACACACTGCCAGAGGAGTCGGTTGCGGAGGACCATCTGCCAGTGGTGGTCGATGTGATTGGACTGCCATCGGAGACTGATGGGGATATAAAAAATGATACACTTTTGGAGACCATTTTTCAGGCCATCATTAACGATAGCATCCCGGAGGAATTTGCAGCGGATCGGCGACGAATTGGAGGCCTCGAACCGGACAGCATACCAAAGTTGGACGTCAATCTGTTCACCAGCGCACCAATACTCGATAAGCAACCTTGGCATCCAATCAATCCCAATCAGCAGCAGCAGGTAAAGGCCGACCAGCGTACTGGCTTACCGGCCCGGAAGAAAGCTTCGCTCGCCGAGGAAATTCTCTACCGGAACCGGCCGTCGGACATAGAGAGCGTGCTGGCATACACGGAAAATCCCAACGGGCAAATTTATTACCAGAGCTACACCAACCCGAGCTTCGGTTCGTCCACGCTCGGCATCGAGCCGCTCGGTGTTGCGGACGTCCGGCCGTATCCGTTGCCGGTGGACAAAATCCATGAAGAGGTGATACCGGATTTCAAATACCTTACGCCGACCGCCGTCGATGCGAGCGAGCAGCTGCTTAACCTGACACTGGACGACCAGAAATTCGAGCATCTCGGGGATGGCGTGATTGCCAAAAAACCGGAACAGTACACCACACCAGACGGCGAACAGATAACGACGACGGAAAAGCCCGACACCATCACTCTCCAGACACCGATGAGTGGCTCTTCCGGTGAGAGTCAATCGTCCGACGAAACTTCCACAGAGGTGTACGCCTACCTGCCGACGGAGGACGGAATCGATTCCGTGTTGTCCGGGGGAATGAACGGTACGCACGATGACGAGCATGTTGATGTAGCGATGGACCTGGAGTCTCGCAATAGTCCGGATGATGCGGAACAGACGTCAACCACACCTGGCCCAGCAATCACCACCGTAACGGTTGTGTCTGAACTAACCGAAGATGGAGCAGAACATATCTCAACAACGATGCAATCCACTACGCTTAGTTCAAGTGAAGAGATTCAACGAGATGCGGACGACTTATTGATCACGAGCACTACCACCGAAACGATGTCATCGAGTTCGGAAGAAGTGACCACTGGTTCGGGAGAAGTAACGGTCACTCCGGTCTCGGCAACGAGTACCAGTCAATCGAAGCGACCGACCGCGCAGTACGTGGAAGTAGAAACCTTGAAGTATACACCCTCGACCTTACCACCACCAACGACCAACACATTGCCAGAGCTATTTCCCATCACAAAGTGGGAATTTGTTAACGGAACTCGTCGCACAACGGCCGAAAAACCTCCTACCAAGAAGGTTTTCAATGAAACGCTCCAGGCGCTGGTGGTGGTAAATGTGCAACCGGATGGGACAACCGCACTGCCACGGACGCCTCTAACGAACATCGAGGACCTGAAGAGCAATCGACCGAATGCGACCAATCTGCAAAACCTGTCCGACATTTTCGATACGCTCGCGTCCAAGCTGGGCATTCAGCCGGAGGTGTCTAGCAAGATGCCACCATTTTCGTCACTCTCCAAGATTAAGAACCAATATCGGAACGCTGCCAACAGGACGGCCGGAGCGGGTGTGACGAGGCCCCGCAATACCACAACCACCGTTCGGCCGAAACGTAAAAAGACCCGACCAACTGTTACGAAAAGCCCCACCACGTCCACGTCCGTTGGATACGCGCCAAGTTACGCTGCTGAGCAGCGGGTGCGGCTGAGCAGTACCACCGAGCAGTATCCGGAAACGACGCCGATGGCACGGGTCATTCCGACCGTCATTAACGATGAAATTGACGATGTCGTCCCGGTCATGCTGGAGACATCGTCCGAGCTATCCTCCGAGCTGGCCGTCGTTGGACAAGCGGAAGTCGAAGTAATCGATCCGAACCGCTACGAAGAGATGCTAAACTCGATGGCGTTAGCGCACGGGAAAATATCGGCCACGACCACCCCGGCGCCGCCCTCCACCCTCGTCACGCTGCTTCCAGTAAAATCTAACTCGGGCATTCGCAACTTCCGCCCGAAAACCAAGCGACCTCCGCCCTACGGGGCAACCACGAGAGCGCCCGCGGCTCATAATCATGGTGATAAAAATGAAAGCAGAAAAATGAACGAGGCGGGCTTAAAATTAATGAATGCAAATAAAACCGACGACGATGACAGGCCAGCGGCCAGCATGGCCCAGCATCACCAGCCGGACCAAGCGTCGGTGGCGGCGCAACAGGGAAGTAATAAAAATAACACAATGGTTGAAACGGTGGTAAGGGCCAGCATGCGCTTCGAGTCGTAAAGCTAACCACCATCATCACTACGATGGGGAAAACAGTAAGCGAAGAGGGCGAGGGGAGGATGTGCTTCGTCACGGTGGGCTTCCGGTGGGGGTACGGTCACGGGGGAACAGTTCCGGAAAAGCGCTCGAACTATGTGTGAGAGCGTGAGAGCGAGAGAGGAAGATAAAGGTGATAATTGAGTGACGGCAAACGGTGGCCACAATGAGCGTGGTCACAACCAGCGTGGTGACTTCCATCTTCCGTTCCTGACAACAACGGGGCCACTGGGCGGTTAGTGCCACGGTTCGTGATTCTAGGCACAATCGCTCCCTGGACGCGAACTGGAGTGAGTTTCCCAGTGGTGTCACGCCACAGGCGTTAAAGATATAACTGCTCGGACAGTGACTCTTCAATGATCCTGACCGGAGAGAAACATTGGACTCCATGCGAAACAAAAAATGAGATTTGGTTTTAAGACTTCCAACAGGTTTGTCAGGTTTATAATTTGTTTACTCTTAAGACTGATTCTGTACGCAATACTGGTGGGTGATGAGATTAATCTCGCCTTTCTTTTTAAAGCGTACATTGCAACACAAAAACATGTTCATTTTCTATCGTCGAACAGAAATTAGTTAAGATAAGTAAATCTTTAAGTAAGTTACCTACGAACAGCTACGATTTAGTGGCGCTCGTATTGAAGATAATTTATTTGTATCGACAATCGTACTATTAAGCAACTGCATGATCGAGAGATGCACCAGCAATGTGTAATCTTTCTCTAGCAGTAGCAGCATCAGCAGGAACAGTAGCACACTAATGGCCTTTTTTTCGAGTAAAAACTTGTACAGGAGTAGCACACAGGCAAGGTATAGTTGATAGGTGAACTAATTTATTTCCTGTATCATTTAATGCGTATCTCGCAAGTGGGAAGCACGTGCAGCTGCAACGTGCACGCGATTTGACTTTGTAGGTGGTTTTTATTTTAAGCAAATGTGTGACGAACTACATCGATATTGGAATTGATTTTAACTTGTACGCGGCTGGTGCTGTATTTCATCAATAAAATGTGACAAAACATGAAAACAGACTCATGAATTTGACAGTGGTTTTACTTTGTGGTTTATGTATTGTAACATTTATTTTTATCCGTTCAGTTAAGCTTACATTATCTTACTATCGATCCTTAGGTTTTTATTAATTTTCAGCATCGTAGCATTTGAGAGGAGAAGTGAGACCAATATTGATGACAAGTATACTACCTTGTAGTTTCCTGGTTGAAGGCGAGATAATGACTAATTACACATAAAAAGGAAAGCGATTCAACGTCCAAGCTTAAATTTATATCCCTTCATTATCGTTTACCTAATTTTAAATTATTTTAATTTAAAATAAGACTAATATTACTTAAAACATGAATTATTGCTTTGAAAGCAACAATGCTTTTAAAGAAAAGGAGTAAACATTTAGCTAAAGATGATGAAGCACGAACGTCCCACACGAACCACATTAAAGCTATGGTGCTGTTGATTGTTCCAATTTGAATCCTGGTTTAAAGTAGCATTAATAACGCTAGGATAAGCATAAATGTGTATTTCCGAACAAAGGGAAAAAAGCACCGAAAAAAAACCTATCCATTAGCGAAAGCAAACCTACGCATTCGTCCAATTAACCTCCCATCAATTTTGCTGAACTTTCTATTTGCAGCAAGGGACCCGATTGTACCCATGCTCCGTGAACCGCACGCAAAAGCCCATTTTTAGTGCTGAAGTATTTGCATGCGGGGTGCAATAAGAGGTTTGTGGGAACCGGAACCCACTCGCAGGATGGTTCTGAATGCATAAACATCCACCATACCGTTTGCCCTCCTGGCTTGTCCTGCCGTTTGCTACAATCTCGCAACGCAACGTTGAATGAACTGAATGTTGAATGAAATGGCTGGATGAGCAGCAAAATATCTAACTTCACTGCCGTGCCAACCGACATGGGCCACGCATCGTACGCTCTCGGTGCAGGGTGGCAGATACAGCCATCGCAACCGGACGGACGCTTCCATTCGTACGGTGGCCGATAGGAAGAATTGAATCGTAACAACGCAAAGAAAACCGTTGTACCAAAAAAAGGGCACTCTTGTCGAACGGACGGCATTCCCGGGATGGCCGCCGGAGATGCTATCAATAATTTAACACATTTCTTCGCTTTCGTCGGGTGTCAACGATGAAGCTTGGATAAAAGCTGACAAAAGTCATCGCAGTAAAGTAACGTTTCTTTACGAAGCTCGTACGTTGGCCGGCTGCCCCGGGGTGAGACCATTCCGAGAGGCTGTAATTACTGTCTGATAGCACAGTGCACATGGCACTCGCCAGGCAGTCGTCTGCTCATAACCTGCCCTCTTTGTTGCCGACATGTCACAGGGTCAACCGGTGTTTTATCTTGATGAATCTCGCAATATTTCCTGCAGATTGCTTTTCCCTTTATTCTTCCGTTCTCACCCATCACATCTTCGATAGGGTTTAGGGTAGGGCTTTTTCTGCATGCATACGGCCTTTGCCCGACGGTGTTTTATTTGCTTTCGGTGCGTATGTGTCCATTAATGAGTGGTAGAACCCGGCTGATGTAGCTACTGAAGAGTTATGTTATGTCACAGATAGTTTTCCCTGCCTGTAACCATCACATCGGTCAATATTAAATGGCTGGGTTTGATCTTCGTACGCTGTTGAATGTGATGGGCTGAACGTTTATTTACACTGATACATTCATATCTCACAATCGCTTCACAGTTTAAGAGGGTTCAAAATTGAGGTGTGTGCATTGTAAAGCAAACGTTTTATATTGAGCGAAGGAACTGAAAGACCTTTTTTACTATCGAGTAATTTTTTTTAGTTTCCTTCTTTAAAATTTGAAATTGAAATTTTAAGCACATATAACACGAGACTAAAACGAGATGTAGGTGATTATGATATAAAAAAGGAAATTATTAAATTGATCGTAATGCTTTTAAGAAATTTAGAAGATGGTAATTTTTATATCAAACAATGTTTAACCTTCTTAAGCTTAGCTGTTTAACGTTCCATTACTGGTAACCTTTTAACACGAAACCTATCTGTACGGCACAATATGGGGAACACTCTTTCAAAAACATGCACGCTCCTTAATCTTCAACCCTTGTGGACCGTGGCGGTTTTGTTTTCGGGTCTCCCGACCAGATATGAATATTGTAGTTTACATTATTTAGTAGGATCGGCTACATTAAATTTCATATTCATGACAAAGTGATATTATTAAAGTTAATTACAGCGAACGAGCTTTTTAGTGCGTGCTCCACAGGGGTCGCCGTGAGCGACAATGCCAAGGCAAGAAGCATTTAGGCACCATCGACGGTGGACACCCGATCGTGTGCCGTTTGCTGATGCTGTGTGTTTGTGTCTGTTTGGGTATGTGCATGCAGGCACCAGCTGGCGTGCCCCGTTTGCCGTGCGGATGAATTATTAGGACGAAACCTACCCCCTTGTTTTAATGCCGCTTTCTACACGATTTTGCATATTCTTGGGAACTCACGTAAGAAAGGGCTTATTATAACCCATTCTTAGTTGTAACGTTTCTCGTAAATTTGCAGCTTCCATCCCCCGAAAAAGCGAGCGAAAGAGGTCATGATCCTGTGGGTGGATATTTTAAGAAACTGGTTTAGGTAACGGGTAAGTATGTACATATGACTAGTCGTTCTAATCCAACGCACTCAGCATCTGGTTAAACACGATCTTTCGGTTGAGACGAATGATGAATGGTTTGCTCTAGAGTTTAAAATGGCCTTACTTTAATTCAATAAGAAAAAAATGGACATTATTTAAAATTGGATGTGCATAAGGAAACTCCTGTTTTTATATGCTTTATAGAAGAAACTTTAATAAATTTTATATCTTACCTGGCTTTCATTATCTAATGGCCATAAATATTAAACAAAAGGTTAGAATAAACTGTATGAATTCCCTCTTTAAAACTCTCACGCGTTGGTTCCAAAGCAAAATTAATTTAAAAAACGTCGCACGATTTTGTTCTCCACCAAAGTGCTTTTAAAGCAATTCGTTTCTGAACAAAAGCATCTTCGCTGCAAAGTGCATATATTTCATTTCCGAAACGCTTTTAACGTTTTATTGTTTCAATTAGTGCATGAGTGACGTTGTTTTTGTGCCATCTGCTTCATAAAGGCTATTCAGAAAGCTATCCATTTTGTTTGGAAGGAATTGAATAAAGACGAAAGTGGGACATGAAAAATGACCAAATGAGTTATGAGTGCGCGAGAGTCATCGTTGCACGCTTTGTGGTGCAACTTTAAATCTGGTTAGACATCTGACAAAGAATGTACTCACCATGGCCCATTCCGGGATAGGGAAGCAAATTTTTTGCTATGAGTTTTCATCAAATGTTGTCACTTGCAGTTATTTTCAGTAGCCATTTTGTCATTCCTTCATTAAATTTTGTTTGGTAGTGAATAAACGATACGGAAGAACATAAAAAAAATCATATGGAATGCGTAGTACGGACTGGCAGTGTGCCAAACCAAACTTTGTGGTGTCCATTCATCTTCACCGAGGAGAGCTTTTATATGGCATTCTTATCAAGTTTGATACGTTGTTATGAGGTTGGTTGACTCCTTTCATTTGTGGATTAATGGGTTTTCTAAGCCGACAGATTTTTATACAATATCTATGCCTAAGCTCCTAATACCTAATCGAGCAATACATCTCGAATTTGTTGTACTTGTAACGTTCTCCAATGCTAGAGAGAATCTACAAAAGACGACAAAAACAATGAACACTCCTTTGAGATTCATAAAAATAATGCAATCTAATCCGTTAAAGCATTTCTCACCAATCAAAAACTTTTCTCCTCCTGAATGCTCTCTATATTTTCTCTCAAACTTCAAATTTCTCGACGTATTGATGCGCGACGTATTGATGCGCGAAAATTCATTCTGCTTGGGGTCTCGAAAATACCATACCATATGATACCATATGATATGGGTCTGATGATACCATAAACACCATTGCAAAATTAAACTCACTCTCTCACTCTTACTCAGAGTGCAAATCTCTAAGATGAATCACTTCTTTTTTATTACAGCAGATTTTATGAAGGCTTAAATGCATTGATGATTATTTTGAAAAAAAGGCTTGCAGATTTGAGGGTCTCCATAATGAAAAAAAACTGTAGATTTCCCGAATTACTGTTACGATATCAATCTTAACCATTTTCCCCAACGCTTTGATGAAATTTGATAATGTAAATTATTCAAACTTATTCCATTCTAACTACTTTCATAAACTCCAATTAAACAATTTCATACAGTTTTTACAGCTCAATATTGACGATTTATGACATCAAGTTAATTAGGTCAGATTGATTGATATTATCATATTGAATTGTCTTGAATTGAAAATTTGACAACATTCAAATAATACACTCTTCCCTTAGCATTCATGCCCACGTTTGGTTTCTGCTTATTTTATATTTTCCAATCCCATGCGAATACAGTCGATAGAAGTGACGTGTACGTGTCATTAGCTGTGCGTTATGTATAGCATATTACTTTTTTCTTTTGTATTCCTACTACAAAACGCACACACGCACAAACACACTCCTCCATGGACAATTTTACGACTGAAAAGTAGCATTAAAATTCAATTGAAATTTGCATATCAAATTATGATGAAATTGCAAAACATATTTCCAATTTTTATCCCATTAATAATGAAAAATACTAAAATGGCTGCATCGAAGCGGAAAGCTGTACGCCATTGGTGGCATGGAGCTGGCGTTTGAAACATTGCAGGGCGATCGGTGAAAAATGGAAAACAGTTCGTACGGCTGATTATTTACTCAACACTGGCATGAATGGCGTTGACGTGTCGTTGTGAAACCAAAAGGGAATACAGGGTTACAAACAGTGTGCTTGGCCACTGCAAAACTGAACTAAAATGTTCCTTCCCGGTTGGTATTGTTTAGAATGAAACGTACTGTTGCATGGAGAATGCCCTTGTTCAAGCTTTTGACACGTACGTTTGTAAGTGTGTGGTGGTCTCCGATCACCTCGACCCGACACCATTCGTTGGTTTTGTGCTCATTTTTTTTCTGTATCCTTTCCATTCGATTACAATCATTTTGCACGTCACTTCATTTGGAGTTCATGAAATGGCTGCTCCAGCTCGAGAGGTCGGGAGTGATTGGGCTTTTGCTGTGTGCATGATTAGGCGCGCGGTATGTGACCATACCGCCCGAGCACAATAGATTGGCAATTGGCTTAATAGTAAAAAATAACACTGACAGGGAAACCGGCAATAGTCATAATTATTATTGCAGCTGTTGACTTTCGCTCCGTTTGTATCGCGGATTGCAGCGATCGCGGCGCGAAACAGGGAGGCGAAACCATTGGACGCCTGTTTAATTTGACTGTTTTTACGTCGAGTCTCTCACCAAAGTGGCACACCGGTAGTGGAAACGGCGGGCATCGGGAGTGCTGTAGCTAAAGGTTTCGCATTAGCAGTACCCGTGCAAACCATTGCCGTAATCAATGATGCGTTGCAAATAATCAAATTTATGCATGAAAAATTTGTTATTTAGATTGAGCCTGGTTCAGGTTTGAATTAGCTCGGGTCCATTCCGATTCGGAGTGTCCCCGGTGACCCGGCGTTTGACCCCACGGGGGAATAATATCCGGGTCGGGACTGTAGCTTATTGGGGTGCGACACTCCAAGCACTCCAGGAAAGGCAGTTCGGGATTCTCGGCACGCCTGACTGACCCGACTTGATGCCGGCGGGAGTTTTATACGATCGATCGTGCACCGTGTACCGTGTTGGTGCATTTAATTTACCGAGCTTTAGTTTTTTCTTTTAGCTGTTCTTGCTGTTCCCCTCTTTGCAGGCCGGGTGTATGATGAATTCCAAAATCAGCAGAATCACTACTCCGATTGGTAGCCGATATGGGATTGGGCGGTTTGGTTCGGTTCGCTCGCAGGGGTTTTATAAATTTTCCACCTAATTAGATTACGCTTCATTTAAATTTGCAATCCGCCTTCCATTGAGGCCGTGGCGCGTGGTGAGAGAAAAAGAAAGCGGCACGAAATTAAGCAGGATTTCAATGGCATTGCATACAAATTATCGAAGCCATCGAATTCTGGTCGTGGGGTTCGTGGGTTGAAGTGGTTTGAAAAGTTGATTTGTACGAATTGTTTCCCTGAATTGCGTGATGTCTGAAACGATTTGGTGAAACCGGGCGATGGGAAAACTATTGAATGAAATAGTCGAATAAATTCAGTGTTAATTTTAGGGGAACAAAAATGCATGCAGCTCAAATGTTTGTGATCATAACATTTTGTGTATTTGTTTTTTTTCTTGTCTGTTTCTTTTTTCAGTCATTCAGTACAACAACTAACAACAACTTGATGCAAATATCGACAAACGCTTAGGTCGCTTCCTCTCCCACAATTGCTCCGTCCATAGTAAGAATGCATTCCCAGTCCTTTGGATGCTTCTGTTCTGGCCGGTGGCCATCAGGCTGAGAAGTTTAATACCGCGACCGCGAAGTAACGTTTGTGCATCCGATCATTTCAAGATTTTTCTCGTTGAACGCATTCTCTTTCTAACGCATTTAGGGTTTTTTTTTCGCACGACCAAGCTATACCGAGCCGTGTCCTTAATCTTAACAATATAAAGCACATACACGAGTGGCGAGTAACGAAGGACTCTTTCGACATCTGTGGGACGTTAGCCGGGAGACCCAACGATCTCGCGTAACCGTTGCAAAGCGTCACGAGGCAATTATTACTTATGGGGTAAGAACATTATCACATCTTCCGGATCCGGGTCAGTCTGGCAGTTGAATCTCCCATCCGGCGATTCCAATAGCAAACGTGCACGCACTCAGGAACGTTTAGTGCGATTCGTAATGCTGCTGGTGATGGTTTTGCTCCTGCTGCTGGTACTGCTGCTGCTGGTGAGCGTTGTAGATCTGCTGCTGGTGCTGCTGGTACTGGTGATACTGTTGCTCCTGCTGTTGATGATATTGCTGCTGGAGCTGCTGCTGCTGGTGCTGATGCGCCTGGTGCTGCTGTTGCTGCTTCTGCTGGTGCTGATGTTGGAGTTCCTGCTGATAAGCAGCTTGGGCAGCCTCCTGATGGTAAACCTGCTGTTCCTGATGGTATGCTAGCGCTTGAGGCTGTTCGTGGTAGAAATGCTCCTGCTGCTGTTCATACTGGACGAGCTGCTGCTGTTCGTGCTCCTGGTGCTGCTCCTGGTGATACTCAGTTTCTGGCTTCTTTTCGCTTACTGGCACTGGCACGATAAGTTTCTCCTTCACCGGCACCGGCACTTCCTTTTGGACAGCAAACTTCACCTCCTTGTAGACGGGCACTGGGCGATCGATCGGGACCTTCACCTCGTATGGCACAGCCTTCTCCACCGTGTACGGGAACTTCTTCTCGACCGTGTACGGAACTGGAACGGGCACCTTGACGGCAACCTTTACCGGGCGTGGTACTTCCACCTCGTACGGCTTATCAACCGGAACCTTCACCTCGTACGGGACCTTCTTCTCGACGACGACCGGGTACGGCTTCAGGACCTCCACCTTCACCGGCTTCAGCACATCGACCTTGTACGGCTTGTCAACCGGTACCTTCACCTCATACGGCACCTTCTTGTACACGGTGTAGGGCTTTGGTACGGCCACCTCATACTTAACCTCGTACGGGATCTTCTTCTCGACGGTAACTGGCACCGGAACCGGAACCTTCACCTCATACGGGACCTTCTTCTCAACAATGTACGGTTTCGGCACATGTACCTTCACTTCGTACGGTTTGTCTACCGGGACCTTCACTTCATACGGGATTTTCTTGTACACGGTGTAGGGTTCTGGAACGTGCACGGCATACTTAACATACTCCTTGATATGCACCGGAACCTTCTTTTCCACCAGGTATGGCTTCGGGATCGGTACCTTCACCTCGTACGGAACCTTCTTCTCGACCGTGTACGGGAAATGCTTGTGCACGGTGTACGGAACCGGGATCTTCTTTTCGATCGTGATCGTCTTGATCGGTTCCTCGTACTTCACATGATGGTGCTGATGCTGTGGCTGATGATGGTAGAACTGTGCCTGGGGCTGATACTGCTGGTAGCTATGCTGGTCCGCGTAACCGTGGGAAAGGTGGCTCCATTCGTCCAGCGATGCTCCTCGTTTCTCAAGACGTTGAGTATCCTTTGGCTCAGCTTCTGCGCTTCTCTTTTCGGCGGCCGCCTGCTGTTCCGTTGCAGCATCTTCCGCAGCCGTGGCCAATGCCACCAGCAGGGCCAGGCAGCAAGGGATAATAAACTAAAGACGATAGATGGGGAGAAATGTGAAGGGGAAGATTGGATGATGCATGTTGCCAGTGCCAGATTCGTCTTATGCAAGCGTATTGCAAATAAGAGCCTATTTTTTCGCCTGAGTATTTGTGATAAATTGTAATAATTATTGGCAAAAAAACGAAAACAACTTGTTACGTGATCGATGTGCCTGACATCCGCCTATAGAGATTTCGGTGCAAGAAATTTAATGTTATAATCATTCGGCTGAGCTCATAATCTCGTTGAAAACGAATTTGCAACGAAGTAATAAATGATGAAGCGAAAAACAGCGCCACACACTCACAAACACTTAACCACCAATTAACCATCGGAATGCACAATATTTCATAATGCATAATTGCAATATGGATTGTTGCACACCGGAAGCATTCCGTATCCGTGTATGCATGGAAGAGATGAAAAAAAACCAACGTAAGAGCATTCGCTCCTCATGTTTAGGCTGGTGTGCGATTTAAATTGTTTCCACTTAGCCAAACTAATGTGGGGCACTTTCCATCAATTTTTTTGTACCGAATCGAAATGGTTCCCGAAACACAAATGGCCGATGGTGGATGGTGTTTTTTTCATCTTCTTCTTCTCTCAATCATGCGAAAGATTCGACCGAGCGAGAGTATTTTCATCGATCATTTCATCGATTGATCGGTGCACTGATCAATAGGTTCATTTGTGGGAATTACACGGTTATGAAAGTGATGTGTGGCTGGAAGATTCAACACACGAAACGAACATGTTGAATACGCATCATCGTTCTGTTTTTTTTTTTGCTTCTTCGTTTGCTGCGTGCGTTTCACTTTTTCTTTTATCGGTTGTAGTCCAATCACTTCATCATTCTCGAACGAGATCACAGCATCGATCGATCGATGGAGGCAATGGAAAGTGAACATTCGTTTGAACAGTGCCAGAAACCCGTTAGATTTTCACTGGTTCTTCAATTATCTTATCAGATGCCCAGAAGCACCATGTTTGCCATTGTTCGTTCGTACGTAGAATCGTTCGACGTTAGCTCAGCTCATTGGATCACCGGCACAACTTTCACGCAACTTAAATTAAACTAACAATAAAACAAAATTGTTTCACACTGAGCCTATGTTCGGCCGAGCACCCGGATTTCACGGCATGGAATTTTTAGTTAAATGTGCAAGCAAAGAGGGAAAAACATCCCTCAAACGTACCATACGCATGGTGCACTGTCGATTGACCAATCGCGCTGATTTTGCGTACACTTTTCTTCGCACCTACACTAGTACCAGAGATAGCGAGACCAGAGAAAGAACTGACTTTGGAAGACCGCGACAGGAGCTTATATACCTCCGAAAAATTTCGGCCCCACGAGCGGCCGAGGCCAGCGACCCACCACGCGGTCGCGGTTCAGTTCGGCAGCCTGTTGTTGCCGCTTTTGCACGGAAGTGAAGCGTGAATCTTCCGAGATGGACACCTTGGCGGGTGCCTACCCTACCGGTGCCACCCATTGCTTGCTGTGTAGCATCCAAAAATATTTCAACAAAGCCCGTTATGAAGTTCACCCGAATTGGACGCTTTTTTTTGTGTGTTTGGTGTTTACTGTTGTTGCTGTTGATGTGTGGGCCGTTTAATGACGCAAAATCACTGACGGATATCACACAGGTAAGGCACACCAGAAAACGTTGTTAAGAAATCGGTAAAAGACGCATGGCCAAGAGCCATGTGCATCCCGGGTGCAAATAAAAGTTACAACTTTAATCAACTTTTCGATGGAATTGGTAATTTTTCTGTTTATTTTCTTTTTCCCTCTCGCTCTCTAAGAGTGACTGCTCTATTTGGAAAGGCTTGGAAGGGTTCGGGCCAGCTATTTTCGTCGTGTGTGCCAAGGAAGGTGAGAGAAAAGTTTACAATCCCCTCGTGTGTGTATGTATGTGAGTGTTAGTCTCGTAACGTAAGAGAAACTTTTCGCCGGGTTTTTGAGTTTGCTTTTCAGCAAATGTACACCACATGCTGCTTTTCGACCGCGCCGGTTTATACCGGGTGAATTAATATGCTAGAAGCGCTAGGAAAATGGTAGTGACATCTTTTCTTGTAGTTTTCAATACTTGATGGGCTTTTGGTTTTCCTAATATCGATCAACAAGTCTTGCTTCGGGTGGAGTTTAAAAGCTCATAAAAAAAAGGTAGCAGGTCAACAACACCAACCCCTCGTTCGGTGCCATTTCGCAACGGTTCAAGGGGTACGGTACGTAATTAATACATGGGTGATGTTTTCGAAATGTTTTCGATTGTGCCGACAGTGTTGCAAGTGAAAACTAGTCATGACTTGTCGCTATGCGATACAGCCTTTTATTAATATGGTCCGATCTAAAACATCAGCATCAGTGACGTGGACTCATGAGCCGACAGCAGTGGCCTCGACCACGTGATAAGACTTTTGGCCGCAAATGAAAGGTTTATGATTGCGGTCCACAAGTCACGGTAAATGCACATGTTATGCAATAAAATCGACGTGTTCATTAGTTGCGTTTTAAGGGAAACAGAAAACGAAGAAAAAAGTGAACTATTTAAATTTCGTAGTGTTGGAAATTATTATCATTACAGTACTAATCGTCATGAATAATTATCACTTAGCGTGAAAGCGAAAGAGTTACGAACCCTTCGTTGCTGCAGCAAACATACGCATCGCGTATCATGTAACTATTACATTTGTATTTTTGAATTAAACAAACGGAAGCAAAGAAGATATAAGTGATGGGTAAGAAAGAGAGTTTGTTATCTGCAAAATGTAACGTTTTAAAAGCAAAGATTAAGCACATCACCTGAGGCAGGACATGCAATGGAAAGATAGAGTTACAGAGGCAAACAACCCCAACTACGGTTTTGATCCGTTCCGTTCCAAGCTACTGTTGCAATTTATCCAAACAAACTTTGGAGCTCATTTTAATCAACCTCGGCAGGGTTTGTGCCATTTCACTGTTGTGAATATCTGGCCGAGTAGGGTGGCGACTTATTTACTGCCATAAATATTCATTGTCATATTTGGCATTTAGATTGATGCTAATGTAAAATGTTTGCAAACTAACCTCGAGTTGCTGGAGCAAATGTGTAGCTGTCTGTGTATTGCGTCGCCTCCCTTGCTGTCATGATTGAGGTCCGTAAATCCCACTTCCGCCTGCAGCTACGTGGAACGTTTCATTAAATCATAGAAGTTGATCATTGTGCAGTGCTCTCGCAGTACATGTAAAAGGTGAGTAAATGAAATATATACTTGACGACACAAGATACATACCGATTGGCTTTGTAGTTCGTTTGTAACCATACAGACACAACGCCTGCCCCACAGCTATCTCGCAGGTCAAACAGTACGGGATTGCAGTTGTATTTGCCGCGGATCCTTATCACAAGTTGCCAACCAACAAGTCATCGTGATCACTCGGTGTGAACGTATACGTCTTCTAATTGTGTGGCTGGCAGCGTTCATAAATTAACAAACAAGTGCGAGGCGGGAGAACGATGGGCAGCGAGCTGGAAGTATATTGACGTTGCATTGGTCTCAATGTACGGCATTCTAGCTCACTCGACGGTACGCATTCGACGAGGTACTTTATGTGCATATACACATAATAATCAGCACCATATCCTGTGCTGCTGTGGCGTACTGTGGCAAGAAGCGGCGATTCCGTGAATCGTCTATCGGAATACAGTCACGAGTGCCGTTGAGCCTACGCGATGGACAAGCGTTGGCTTTCAATATTTAATTAAGGGTTTGTCGATGATTCGTACTGCGTATCAGGACGTTTTGATATGATGCATTAAAGGATGCTTACAGATGATTTCTCGAGCTTCACAAACCTTGGAAGATTGCACAAGCGTACGCGTGTGGTGCAATATCAAAGAAACAGTCACGAGCATCGTTATCATCAATGGGTTGTACGCTTATGGCCGGGTGCTATCTTTATGTAAATAATGTATGATTTATGATCTATTATTTAAAATGCTTCAGTATTACGCCATGGTTTGGTGCTAAGAAGGCTCCATCAAGCTGATTTTCGTCCAATATACACTTCGAGAAGTGATGATTTATTGAATCAAGATCAATTAAATATCGAAAAATGAGTACGATTATTCATTTGATACAATCATAGCTACTAAACCTTTGAAACAAAATCACTTCAACGATCTAGATATTGATTTGTGCTGTTCTTAAATATCTTCCCAAAAACACGCTTCGCAACAGATGTTGATGAAAATGATATAAAAAGAAAACAAAAGAATTTCCAAAACGGTTACTTGTTTGCAACATGCATTGATAAATCGAATTGTACACGCTCGGCAACACCCGTCATTGGATCGTGTACACATGGATGTAACCAAATCCACCGACATGGTAAGTTCCGATTTCAAAGCAAGCTTTAGTACGTGGGCCGAACGCCAAAGAAAAGCAGGGACGGCAGAATAGGGGGGCGGAAAAATCAAAACAAGAGATTTATGTGCCTCCCTAATCACATGTAATCAACCATGGAGCGACGGATAGCGAATAGATAAATTTCGTACCAGCCGACGAGCCGGTACGGCAATTCGGAAGGCCAGCACCGTTCTAGGTCTGCTACGGTATCCTATCCGAATTGATAGGCTGTTCCGTGTCAGTTAGGTATGTTTCCGTGTGCGAATGTTTTGTTTCGTACTAACTGCAAAAACGGGATGTGGGGTTGTGACTGTATATAATAAATTCTTCCAGCTTAGGGTATCCTTTCGAGTTTTTCCCCGGGTATCCTCGCTGCTGATTTGTATCATGGAATGAAACTGTCAATATGTGAGATTTTCTAAGATCCTTCCGATGTTAGCCCGTTCCCTTCTTGCTTCGGCGTCTTACCCCTTGTTGAGACGTCAGTTTAAATTTAAGGATAATAATTTTTCTTTCTTCTCCATTTCTCACAAATTTGCTATCGCTATTCATTCCGATCTGTCGGCACTGAGAAGCACCGACAGGGAAGAAAAATGTTTCCCGAAACTTGATAAGATATCAACAAGGCTGAATGTGTGTTCACCATTTGCTCAATCTTTCACTCATTTCAACCGATCCCGGGGTGTAGGGTGTTTTGGTAGGCTTACCACTCAACCCTTCCTCCATCCCCTCCCATCCAGCGAACCAGCGTAAGCTGCTTGCCGGTTGAATCGGATGGAAAGACATTCAACTAAGCATACTGATAGCAGGAGCAGGATCAACGTCATCGCTTGACGGAAGCATGTAATCCGACAGAAAAGGTTCGAACCGGTAAAATTGAACTTTAGCTGGAAGTTGCTGCTGCCAGCCATACTCGCAACCTGGTTTTTCTGCAAGAAATGTAAAGTTTGGTTTGAAATTTGCAAGGAAGCGTAGAAAATAAATTAAGCTCTTTGTTCCACATGTGCCAGCAGTTTAGCATGTTGAATGATAAATGGGATAGTTTTGAGATTGGTTTGCCGGATGGTAACTAATCAAATGGAAAAGGAAACGCAAGACGGTTATTGTACTGGAGCTTTGAATCGAAATGTGGTGTGTCGAGACGAAAAGTTTGTTTTTCTAAACATAGTTGTGCTGTTAATATCGATTTCCCAGCGAATGGATATTTGTAAATATAAAATCAGAATGAAAAAGTATGTAAAATTTTAAAAATATGCAAATCACGTTGAATTTATTCATTAACTAATTTTGTAAGTTGTTTAAAGAATTGTAGTGCTTAATATTTGGATGAAAAACAATAAGTACTTTCCGTCCGGGGCGTCGTTCCTTCTGTTTCTTTCGTTTATCCTGCTCCACACATCTAATTCATGTTTTTGACATGCAATTCAAGAGTAACAAAAAGTCAAATAAAAAACAACCCTCCACGCTCCAGGCAACGGTAACAACACTGCAAATGCTTATGCAACATACGTTCCACATGTACCATCCCGTGGGGTTTGCATGGTAATACAGAATTAAAGTTAACTTGGCAAAACCGCAACGCTGTCATCGGTTCATCTTCAAACGGCTTATGAAAGGAACAAAACAGTGCAAATTTTCTAACCATCGTTACGCTTGACCCAAGAGATTTGCGAATGACCGGTAGGTCGGGTTCGAGGGGGTTTTTCCCAGCTTTCACACGAATGAAGGTTACGAATGGCAAACAGTCAGCCGCCCGGTCACACCATCTGCGGGAAATGCGGGCTTAATGTCAAGGGAAAGTTCAAACTACCAACCAAACGAGCTATGGTGTGTTCTAAAACCACACATTCGTACTGTAGCTAAATGTGTGCGCAAAAGTAGTTAGTGCGATAGTTTTGTGTGTCAATAACTGGAACTAAACATAGGTAAACTATGGTGAGCGGGCAAACGAGCGACACTAGATGGAAACTTTCTCGCGTTAATGTTTTTAATAGTTATATTAAGTTTGAAGTAAATGTAAACGATTTTGAATATAATATGTTGAGATGCAATAATGTCATTTAGAACAATACTTTAACATTTTATCTTGAGCACATAAACAACCACAAATAGTTACAGGGAATACTTGACAATGGCCTTAAGACCAGTTAGGTAAGTGAATGTTGTGAATTTGGAATCAATTTGTTTAAAAAGTTTAATATATTTTTGAAAATATTCCAGGTTGTACAATGTTTTCATAATTATAATAATTTCATATATGCACGTTCCCCGGACATCATGGTTGAAGTGACTCATTCAGACAGAATTTCAACCAAATACCCTTTGGTTACAGTTAGCGTCTGGAAATGACGATGGTGACATCACAACAGCCGCGATCCCCTCGATTGAACATAACATGGTATATCGAAAGAAGTATCTTCCTCTCATTGAAGATATCGAGACATTAAGGGAAGAAGATTTCCTTGGAGGATCGTAAACCGGAAAATCCTGAGCGTAGGAATACTATAAACCTCACTAGCTGGAAGTATCAAGAACTCTAACTATCTAGTTCAGTTACGCTCAAGGAAGAGTTGTAAACGAAGTTGGATATAAAAAAATGTTAAAAAATGTTATCACGATAATAATTATAATACATGTAATTGTTAAAGGGAATGCTGCCTCGATTTCTGGTTTATTTTTAATCCTTTTCCTATTTTTCTATTTAGTTAGTATCTCCCAGTTGCAAAATAGTTATTGTAGGTTAAGCTAGGTTACTTAGCTCGTGAGTTTCTTTTTTGTTAAGTCATAAGGTAAACAATACACATAGCTTGAAAAGAAAATTACTATCCTAATCCAAAGAAAACGCATCCATCTCACTCAAGAAAAAAATACGTGAAAGGGGTAAATTTTGTTTTTATAAGTTTAGCTCATTATTTATATGACATTCCATTTATAGTGAGAAATCGCAGAAGTGAGAACCAAAGC
>KI422605.1:0-30702 GCA_000473375.1 Anopheles culicifacies | reverse complement strand
GCAATACTAACATTACTGCACACAGCAATCGCAATTAACACATAACAGGAACTGGGTAAAATTCTACCTCATTATCAAACATCACGGATTACAATACGTAGCGAAAAAAACAAGCTTTGAGGCTTGCTTTAATTGCCTTTGTCATGCAACAAAGCACAAAATCATTTAATTGCTGTAAATGATAGTAAACTGCATCCGGAGCACCACTTTTGATATTGATCTTCTACAATGGTGACCCCAGCGCTCGCCAGCACAAAGGGCACTCATACAGAAGTGCACTCTCATTCGAGCTGTAAATTCGAATTGTTGGAAAGTTCGTGACACTCGATTTTGTCGGCCTGGATGGATACGACTTTATCAATTTGCCGTTCGTGTGGTTTTTACTACGTACCGTACATGCCAAACCGCACACATGCACAGTTTGGCAACACCGCAATCCCGATCGTTGACCCGATCTTCACGAGCCGGGTCCCGTGCGCCCAACCGGCTGCCGACTGCAGTTGCATTCCTTCCCGTCAACATTTCGGAAAAAAGGTGAAATGGAGATGTTTTCTGAATGAGCGTGTTTTCTCTCGTCCCTCTTTCGTGGCGGCTTTGCTTTTGGGGTTCACCCACGCCCGTAGATCCATCCCGGTGTGACGGTGCATGCAACGTCATTGTCGTGTGCATTGCATCTGTCAGTGCTTCGGTTGCCAGGTTGGGTGGCCGGATCTTCTGCTGGTAGTCACTCCCGAGAAGAGCACTTTGTCGGCCGCTGAGCAGTGGGAACTGTGCAATTAAATTGCAGCCTTGCTGCATGCTCATGAGCTGCCCGGGGTATCGGTACAGTGTGGGCGGTTACTATGGTTGTAACATTTTTAATTTACGACATTCCTTCGTCCCCGAACCGGCATATGAAGAAGTTTTCTGACAAGTATTTCCTTACCAGAGGCGCAAAGGGGCTCCCGGTAGCAGTTGGGTAATTGAAATATTTGTGGTTGCCTGTGTCCAGCAAGTTTTCGGGACAGTCGAGATGCACCGGTTGCAATTTAGAAAATGCGAATGACACACACGCACGCACACACGCACATGCACAAAAACCACCACCAAGTGGGTAGCATCGAGCGGAGGTATAATGATCTATGACAGGTTCATTAGAAATGATTTACGGTAAGTGGAGTTTCTCGACGCAAGTTACTTCTTAGGTTTGATCTAAACGGTTTCTTGGGAGAAGCAGCTTAGATGGTCGTGTCGGTTGGTTTCATACGTTGGGCGACGCAATGAACATTTGTGTAGACAATGTAAAACAGTACACGATATTATGTTCTTCCTGCAGAAAATATTCAATGAAACGTCTTCGTTTGGTTGCTGAAGTGATATGTTATGGATGGCATTAATATGCTATGAACATGACATATTCTAGTCACTTAGTAGCCCATGGAAACATTTAGCTTCGAATAGTTGTTCATTTCTTTTAAAACATCTGTTAAATCGGGTTGTGCACGACAAATGTTCCAATTTTTCTCCACAGGTAATAAAGCCAAATAAACATTTAAAGAACTTATGTTTTAAGTGATTACTTACTACTTTCTTAATATTTTCTGTAAAAATAAAATATTTTCTTTAAAAAGGGTTAAGCACTTAAATTGTGCCGGTTGTTTCACGGTATGTTGATGTTGATTGTTTGAAGGATACTGTCTTAAGATTTAAACTTTTTAACTTAAAGTACGATCATCCCTATAGCTAGAAAAATACAATAAAAACGATTTGAAATGTATTACTGTTTCGGATCTAAAAACTATGGTACCTGTGTGTAAAATAACTTTGATCATTTTATTTTATCAAGGATTTATTATCTGCATCAGATTTGTTTTTTACAAAGGAAATTTTTAAAATTTCCCCCCTAGAACATTACACGCTCACCTACGTCGTGACGACCTTGAAAAGATGTCTCAGTGGTACTTGTGCTCAAAACGATTTGTTAGGACTTTTTCACACAAGAAAACACGGTTGCGGTTTTCAAAACGATACAATTCGTTGACTGCTTTTACATCGCTTTTCACGAGTTCGTACGAGAACTCATCTTACGCTTTTTTTTTTGTTTTGCTTGCTGCTTTCTTCATTAATAATTTGATGATGAAGTTTAGTTTTTCTGTTTCTTTTTTTCCTACCTGGCTGCGCCCAAATTCACCAGTTATGAGATGATTTCTCCTTCTTACCTCTCTTCGGTCACCATTGTTCGATCAGTGAATTGGTACTGTAAAAATTCAATTATGTGCAAGTATGCTATCGTTCGATCCGTTTTCGTTAGGTAAAGTTTTATCATTTGTTCCGCCATTTAAGAGCACGAATGAAGTCTCGTGCACATTGGATGTCTAGCGTTGTCTAGTGATACTAAAAAAGTAAAAACAATAAAACTTACTGTCCTAAAATGTTCTACCAGTGCTGTGTATGTTGGGAGGGAAGGGAGCAAAGTTTATCGGGGAATCTGGATTGGTGAGTTCTCAGTTTACGCTGGTGACATTGTTCTAGTTTTGCAGACAAGCATTATCCACGATGGTGCAATTCCATCATGCTGAGTGTGCTTAGAGCGTTGAACGTTGATTGCTCTGCTACGAATTGTTGCTGTTTTTTTGTTTGCAATCCTAATAGATCGTTTCTTTTAGTGTATTTCTATAAAAATGAAAATTTTCTATGCTACAGTCACTAGGAGTTCATTTGCATTGCTGTGATGGATAAGCGCTGAAACGTACCAGCATCGTTTGAATGCCATCGCTTTTTAAGTTTCATTTTAATAGTGACTTTTATTACTAAAACAATTAAGTTTTCTTTTTAGTTCATTATTTCTCGTTATCTAAAATCATGTTCTTGCATTATCTAGTGCAACAAAGTTAACGCTACTTTGACAACAGATACATTCAAATACAAAACAGCTCAGCACGCATATTTTTTTCTCATATCCTTTTTTTTTGCTTCAATTCAGATAGATTTCCATTACTCAACAAGTGAACTATAAATTCTGAAAAAATGCTTCGCAGAAACCAATTTAAATATGTCAACCAATGGTGTTCAATTAATTTCTGACGCTTCATTCGCTGAATTCATTCATGCAGGATCACTACATCAAAGCAAATATTGAAATCCGTTGGCTACAGCTTATCTTTCCATTACAATTTCAATGTTCAAAAAATATTAGCAAACACATACATATTTGAAAGTTAATCGATATTGCATGAAAGTAGAAGAAAATTGTAACACAAATGGAAAGATAATAAACTCGTTTTGCTTCATTTGTCCCAAAAATGTGAACAATTCTTACAAATTGGCTACTTCATTTCTTCATCAATTTACTCTGATTTTCGTATAAAAATATATCACAATTCATTCGTGTATGTTTGCGTGTATGTATCCTTAACATGTATGTACGTCCTTAACCTTTTGTGAAACTTAAATCAGTTTATCCATCGTCCATATTTGTTCAATGTGTAGCTTGGGGACACGATACTTTTATTGGGATGTAAATGAACGATAAAACATTAAATAAAAATGGAAGAAAAATAATTTTATACAAAAAATAATTTGTTAAAGCAGCAGTAAAGTAACAAATTCAATCAGGTTGTTATGCATTCATCTGCTATTAGTTGACAGGCGTGTCAAGATAGTTAGCTGTTGTCGTCGGAGCATCAATGAAGTTGCACGTTGCAAACCCACCAGGTACGGCACTCTCCACGGGGCCAATTCTCCTGCCAATAGCTTTTTCCATCGAAATTACCAACGTTGACTGTGGGGACGTCATTTTACACGGTACGCACAATAAAGCCCCGTTTTACGCCTGCCATGGCATGGGGCGTTTGCAGACTATCTAGCACCTCCGGGTTTACTACACAATATGAGCCCAGCATGAAAATGAAAAGGGGCGTCATAACGAGAATAACGCCAGTGTGCGGATGAAATGGTGGCATGGCTGAATCATGTGCCAGTAAATATCTCTTCCTCGTGGATGGCTCATTGAAGCGTGACGCACCTATACGTCTGGCACGGGTTGGCATTGAAATGTGTCGGTAAGGTCAAACAACAGCACCACCTAGAGGGGCTAGGTTACGTTTTGTGCCTTTTTGACAATGGTACCGGAGTCAAGCGACGATGGCGCTTAGTCCCTAGCCGGAGCACACCCTACCACACATGCGAGGGATTACTCGGCCGTAATGAGTTCAAGCTTGCCGTGTCTGCCTACATGGCTTTAATATTTAATAGGGGTGTATATTCACATTTTTAATGCGAAGTTTAGGGCGCAAAGCCTTGCGGATAGTTTACACCGTACCGGAACGCCATGCTGGAAGCATTCAATTTCTGCTCCTGCCAGGGTGTACGGTACGGTGTCAGTTTGACGCAGGGAAATCAATTGAGTTTAAAACCACCGGCGGAATTTCCATTTCCGGTCGATAATTTGTTGAAAAGTTGTTTGTTGCCTCTACAGGAACTTTTTGTGCTGTGCGTTTTATCTGGACCTTTTTCGGTGTCTTTGGAAGTGCTGGAGAGAACCGAGGGTTTAGTTTCCGATTCATGTTATGATGCATTTATACAGCAAATTAGTTCTGTAACTTCTTCTATTACACGCAATTGAAATGTTGCTACAGAAATATTGTCAAAATCATAGCACTTTTATGTAAGCTCCATTAACCCATGTCCTTTGGCAAACAAAAGATGATAATTATTTAGTACAAGTATTTCAAAAGCATGAGTCAAAAATCTCACTTAATACCCACTTTAAAAGCCCTTCCTCTTTTATCGTGGCAAATCACATCTATTCAAAAAAGACGGAAAGACATGGCAAGGAACAAAGCGAACACTAGCACGCACAGCACGATACCACATCCAAGAACCCGTTTCCGTCTTCTGCCACCTCAAGGATACTGAGGTGCATGGACACACTTACACATATAGAATAACAGGAACATGTATACAACACAACCGCAATGGATTTTCCTGCATCCTCCCTACCCATGAATCGGTGTGTCCTGGTTTCGTGACTGAATGAGTGGCAGGAGCCGTTTTTCTGCACTACAATGGATATGGCAAAGGAGCATAATTTAGTTCTCCTTTCACTGACACGTACCACCATCATCGCACCACCCCCACTGCCACAAGCACTGCGACGTGTGCTCGTTCGGAATGATTCGATTAGCTTGGCATCGGGAACCATTTGCCCCTTGCGGCAGGGATGATGATGGATGGGTGGATGGCTTAAACATCCAAAGATTAAAATTCGCTTCGGTCTTTGCGCGACACTTTCAATGGGTGACTTATGAACGGACCATCACACACATACAGCAGAACCATATGTAGATGTCGGTGGTGCGATCGATCGATCGTTTGGCGCGACATGTCTGTCAAGGTGCGGTCGGCACTGCGAGTAAAATGATTCATCGATGCACGAACCCAGCATTACCCTGGATGCCCTGGAAAAAGGCTAACGAAGTCTAGACCAACGTGTGGTTGTGGGTTTTTTTGTTCCTCTCGTTTTTTTTCCCTGTCGAAGCGACCGGTTCACATAAGAGATATCCATTTTTTTGTTTGTTCTCGTTCCTTCTCCCATCACCTGTCATTGTCACATCACCGTTCTTCACGCACATAGAAACCGCATATAAGACGGCACCTCACAGAAAGCTTCAGCAGTTCTCTGTACGCAGCGGGACGGCGTGATAGCGTGATACTGCGGCTGGCGAAAACGTGAAGTTTATCAATTGAGAAATTTGTCGGTGATTTGTATTAATCAGAAATGTGACGCCATACACGGTTGACGGCAAAGAACGAAACGACAGAAAGCACACGACCAACAAAAAAAAAAAAAAAAAAGAAGCGGAAAATACTGTCAACAGCAACGTATAGCAAAACCGGTAGAGAAAATGAAAGTAAACCGAACCGGTACGTGCCACCGCCGGCATTCACAGCAGGTTGTTGAAAAATGATGATGGTTCACGATTTTTAGGCTTTGCATGTTTTCTCACCCGCAAGTCTTCATACGCCATTTGGCAACCGGGAAACCACTGCTTTCGGTCTGCGGCATAGGAAGTTCATATCGATGGTATGTGTCTCACGCATGATCGAATCCTTAAAGAACACGTGCTGTTGCCGTCGTTGCGCGCTACGCTGGCTTGATTGATGGATGGAAAAGTGTTTTTCTTAGCCATTCGAGCAACTGCCATCGAGTTCGAAGGCGGGTAGCAGGCATTATTCATTCATTATAAAACAATTCCGCGCTTCGAAGGCGTACCAGTGCAGGGCAGCTACAGAAGCTACAGCGGAAGGGTTCCGCGTGAGAGAGTTAATTTTTTATTATGCCATCGGTTCGGTCGTATTTGGAGGGATGGAAACAGGAGTCAAACAAAACAAGCACCAAACACGCTTTATAAATGAAAAATCCATTGGCAAAATTTAATTATAGCGTCTTGTAAGCAGACACACACATAAGTTCCACGTGACACTCGATAAGAAGCGGTTAGGCAATTAGATGCCGCACATTGCCAATGAGCTATGACGATAGAACGATGTGTAAATGGGTTAATGCGTGATAGGCAAAGTTTAAGTGATAAATTGAATAAATATCGCATTGGTGACAAAAGTTTGGAGAAAAAGAAATAAACGAATAATTATTAATGATGAAAATTAAACCGCACATAATGAAACAAGTTACAAAAAAAAAAAATCTTTTCCTTTCTTTTGTGTTACAATGGGTTATTCTATGGCTCGCTTTTCGAGACTTAATTTGCCTATGGTAGGAAAGTTGAGCTCAAAAAGTTGTGTTGATATATTTGTGCTAAATAAAAGACCTGTTTTGGTAATTTTTTCAAACGCCGTTGCGGATAACTTCATGACATGGTAGCCAGAAATGGCAAGTTCAGGCTTTTCGTGGTTATAGAGCTCTACAAGAAGCAGAAACAAATAAACGCATTTTCTTTCGAAAATGCAATTAAAAATTTTATGAGTTTCCCTACGTGCATTGGAACACACACTATGAGATACAGATTTTACATTTTTTACGGAAGAGTTGTTCCATTTTAATGAATTTGGATATAATATTGTACATTCAATGACATTCAATTCAGAAGTAGAATTGCATTATTTCGCCGGAACAGCAATACAAGGCGCATGTTGAAGCCGATTCCATAGGACTATAGATTCATTTTCTTATAATATGCAACAATATTCTGGAGATGAGAATAATAACTCCTTTTAATGAGTGTACTCAGAGTTATTCCGAACCAATTCGTTTAACGGCTCATTTAGGAGTAAAATGCACGGCACAACCATAGCATAAACGAATGTAGATTAAAAATTTAAAAAAAAAAAAACAATTTAACAATGTCTTAACCATTGACTCTAGATAAATATGTAGATAATTCAATAAAGTATTCTGGTGCATCATCTCAAAATCTTATCAGTATTTAACGTTTAGGATGTTCAAACAAAAAGCATAAGACACTGGCGACATAAACAATGCCTACATTTTGTTCTGTGATAAAATAAGAAATAAAATCTAAACCATGTTTTCGTTCCATTTAATGCAAAACAAAATCATGTACTTTGACTCATTTGAAACTATGAAAAGCATTTTTTATTACGCGTAATAGTCACTCACACAGCTAATTGACTTTGAAAACAAAACGGAAAATTTGTAAATTAGATCAACCAGCTACGCAACGCAGATCCGCTGTCTGCACGCGTACGACAGCAAAACGAACATACGATAGGAAGCGATTGCAAATTAATTAACATCTCAGCCCCACCGAGCAAGATAAACCCTTGTGCGGCTGTGTGACCCGGGCATTATTATAATCGCACACACGGTGATAATAATTGTGTGATCATTATGAATATCAATCAATGGAATCCTTTCCATTTGCCGTTTCTCGAAGCGTGCATGTGAAAATGGCAAAACTGCGATACCGGACCGGACCAGCATCCTGGGTGTGGGATTTGTTCAGTTTGTGTGTTTTCGTAATTGGACTGAAAATTGCATAATTATGTCGTTTCGCTGTGATCCGACACACACCCACGGGATACCACACGCCGCAGGGTAAGCAAATGCGGTGAAAAAAGACACAGTGGGTCGGTGCAATTCTTACGCTCGCAGCATGGGGTGAGCATCATTGCGCCATCATTGTTATCTGATTGACGGGACAGGAACGTGTTGGCTTATCAAACTCATTTGACAGAGTTGTTATTTGGGTTTTTTTTTCTGCAGGGTTTTTTGCATTTCATTTTACCTGTTTTTGAAGTTCAATGAAAGCATTTTCCTTTCAATAACATCATCTGCTGCACTGAGCATATAGATAAACTGTTTTATGCTTCTCCACACAGTGCGTCGTGCGGATTGAGTGCGTTGTAAGGTAGGAGACAGCCTGTCCGGCAAATTTGCTAACGTTTGCATACCGAAAAGAAAAATGGAAACTAATTGAATGTAACCAAGTAAAATTGAATAGCTAAACAAATTGGAATAAGGAAGACTCAAAAACATAAAAACCAAAAAAACAGTTCACCGTGTCCCTTTGCTTCATTTTAGTTTTGTTTTAGTGTGTGTTTTGTGGCTTGTTACTATAATGTGTTGTTGTCAGTAGAATGGAACCGTTATCCTTTTTTTTTAATTTCACTCGAGTGCAAAGTGGTGCCCGAAAACTTAATGTCCTATTCTAAAGCTCCTACTATCGTGATGGAATGTTGTTGTTGATTGGATGGGTTTTGTTAATATCTTACTCCTAATTTACCAAACGGCTCGAGATGCGACATCACCTTCAGGTGTCGCTTTTTAATTTCATTTACACATTATACACATTGCAATATTCGTACACTACTATGCAGTTCATTTCAGTGCGAGTTACTACGACATTGTTTGTCTGTGTTACGTTTCTCTCTTCTTTTATTTCCTTTTTCAAAGAATTTCGTGAGCCTTAACAGGTTCTGCTTTAGTACAAACCGCTGCCGTTTGAATTTGTTTCGGGGTTTGGCTTTTTATCGAGACGTTTTGAATCGTACTTCGTACAAAATGGGTGTTTGCTTTCTATAATTTACAATTCTACTACTATGTACAGTCGTGTACCACCGTGGGACAATATGGAACTGCTTCAATGAGTGAACGATGCTTGTTGTGGTTATTTCTTCTCTTTGCACACTCGTTGTCAATCAACAGTTTGGCCGATTGGCTGCCCTAGACAGTTTGTAACGGATGCTTACCTGGCGCGTTGGCACTATGGACATGATGCCGGGAAGATTTCAATGAGTATGAGTTGTCGTGCTGCTTGTGGAGTAGGATGATGCATCGGCAGGTGCAAGGACATCTGATACTGTTGCGAAATTATAGTACAAGATTACGCGACTTGTGCAGCACTATTAGCAGCATATTCAGACAAATTAACATAAACCGGAAGCGTAACTTTAACGCTAAACTACTCAGGGCACTGGCGTGGCACAGGAGATCCTCCGGGAAGATCTCAAGGAACGGTAGTCGCTTGCTGGTTAGTGGATCCGTGCAGGTACTCCGTTTTGCTCGCTATAATCAAACCAAATCAAGAAGAAATTTTCAATTAATGATTCTAGAATATTCTACGATAACTAAATTGCACACTCATGAATATGTAAAGCAACAATGCTGAAAAGAGGGAAGAAATGATATTGAACTTAAATTTATTCTTAATGATTAATCACAGTTGGAAAAATCTTTCGTTTGACTTCCACCAGAAACTGGCTTAAAGTTTATGGCTTCTATATCCCAAACTAAGATAAATAAAACTTTGTTGTTTCCCTGGTTTAAAAGTCAATGAAAGTTTAACATCCAAATACTTGCTTCCTTTACAGATCGCTTTCCCGTCCATGACTGCTTCCATCAATGAAACATCAACCCTTACGTTGCTCACGGAAGAAACTGGAATGTATTCTGCTGCTAGTATACACTCACACACACACATCCACACAACATCCCTTTGGCTTGTGAAGTTTTCTTCCAGAAAAAAAGAGGCAAACAAACATTCACCTGCAAACAGAACCGAAAGAAGCGGACCGTTTCGGATGACGATGTTGTCGTCATATTGTGAGCTTGAAAAACTTTTCGATCGCATTCACATGCTCGTCCCGTGTGCACCTGCTCTGCCTAATGTGTCCGCAAACACTGGGCACTGCCTTGGACGGTGGAAAACGAGCTGCATGGTTGAGCATAGGTGAAATGGGACAGGTAAAACTTGTCGTCTAAGCATCAAGCCAGTTCTTTGCCATCGCTTTTTCCAAGCACCAGAAAAGAGCAACCAACTCGTTGCCTCGATGGGAAGGGATCTTCGGGCATTAGGGGAGTGTATTTAAACGGAAAGTGCACGAAAGAATCATATGAGCTGACCCAAGATGTGACTAATTTTACCAGCAGCACGTGTTTGGCTATAGACTCCGGCAGCAAAGCATAAGTGGGGCTAGTTTTGATGTCATGAAAGCTTTTGGAAAGTTCTCAGAAAACATTGCATCGTGTTGGTGGATGCTTGGGAATTCAGTGTAGAAAGTTATCGTGTAAAACAAATACACTAACAACGCTGTGAATAATCACATCGAGGGTTACACTGTTACAAGATGTATTGGATATTGTTTTTTTTTTTCGAAAAATGTGCTTTTGGAGATTTTTCTTTGTTTTTGTTTTATAATTGTAATAAAGAAGAAAGTATGAAAATTAAAAATAAATGAAGACTATTTGTGACAAATAATCGCATCAGCTCAAATCAATTCAAATACGGTATAAAGCAAACAGATACAAGGATACGAAAATACCCGTGATAATTCGACTCACAATTTAATTGCTTCAGCAAGCACATTGAATCAACTTTGTATCGTTCTGGTTCTATTCGGCCACAAGAAAACCCGCCGCGCCGTTATTATTCACCCAGCATCTTTCGTCACGCAGTTTATTATCGCCTTCATTAATAAAACACTTGCAACAAACACAGCCCAGCCCGGAAAGCGGTACAACCACAATCAGCACCACTACTAGCTCATAGGCTAGCAACTTTATAAAAAAAAAGATGATATCACAAAAAAGGCGAATAAAATGGTACAAGCGAAAAACCATCATTATACGCGACCGAGAAGCATAAATTATGGATGTCGTTTCGTATTAATCAACTCCAGAATAAAAGAGTACCAACAGTGGGGTTACATCAACACGGAGGGGTTGGGAAGCTGTGGCGCCAGATTAGCTTTACATTTTGCAAGCGTTTCTCCGTTTGCATCGTGTTGTGTCGTGATGAACGGCATAATTACGACAAAATACAAAGATGGTTGGCTAGCGTAAAATGCAAGTCGTTAGAGACGGGGTTTTTTGTGTGGTAACCGCACAACACAGGCTAACAAGGAAGCAGAGCGTCATATCGATTTGCTATATCGAGAACCGCAGTTCTGCAGATGATTGAAGAACCACCGACGATGTAATTAATCATGTCTTGTTGCAAGTCTGGGCTAGCACAACATTTCCATCAAGAACACTGGTTTTCTCTGACTTTGTGTAGAAGAAGATAAAGTGTCTGTTCTGGAGGTTTGGCTGAGTTTTGTTGCCTTTTCAAAGGCGCGTTAGAAAATATAATAAGATGTTCGGTCAGTTAACAGCAATGATCTGAATTTAATATACTGTGACGCTTAGATTGATCAAAGAAAATGAATCCTTGGAAGATACTATATGTATGTAGATATTTGTAAAAACTACACTATTTAATTATAAATTAAAGAATAATCAAAATGGTATAATAACGCAATTGTAATAAAATAAATGTTATCATTCTTAAGCACACAACTAACACATCGTATACTTACACGAATCATCTGCTTCATTTCGTCTTTAGGAATTAAATTGACCTGCGCCGTCTCTCGTAGCCAGCGTCGAAGCCAATGGCCTAGCCAAACTAGCCCACACTCGCACTGCAACGGATTGTTGGACACGTCCAGCCCACCGATGACGCTTCGTGTCCCCACCGCATCCCACGAGCTGGCGTTCGGGTAAAAACTATCCGGTGCCAGTGCAGCGAGCAGGTTGTCTGACAGATCTATGCTCAACCGTGGGATGTATTTGAGCGCGTAGAACACACCCGGCGGCAGATCGTTCACCATCGTGTTGTGTATTCGCAGCTTTAGATCGTGATTTCGGGCCAATCCTTGGAAGGCATTGCTAGAGATGGACACCAAACGGCGGCCAGTGATTTCGACCACGTTCAACTTTGTGTTTGCATGCATGCGCGAGTTAAACAGTCCATCGCCCAGATGTTCGTCGTAGATGGTCACGTACAGCTCCTGTAGACCTCTTAGCTTCGACACCAACTCGCTAAAGTTGTGCTGAGCGCTAATGCGCAGCTTCTTCAGGTTGTGCAGCTTAATGAAAATGTCTGGATTCGTTATTTTGATGTCTTCAATCAGCAACTCCTCAAGCCGCCGGGAGAGTGAGAAATCATGAAAGGAAATCTTTCGGATCGGATTCCTCGAGATGTCGAGTACGCGCAACGCCGGAGGAAGGTTCCGCAACAGGTTCGAGATGTTGTTGATCTTGTTTTCCTGTATGTGCAGCTCGCGCAAATAGAACAGCTCCTCTTGTGATTCGATATCCTGCAAATTATTGCTGCTAACGTCTAGAGTGGCCAGCTGCGGTAATGCTAGGGACGGAAGACGGTATATACCGGTGGAACGCAGGTTCAGGACTCGTAGTCGGGGAACATTGATGAAAAGTTCTCGAAAATTGATCGGCATCAGCTGATTGTAGCTAAGATCCAGAACCGTCAGATTGTTCAGGTTTGCGAACGAATTATCCGGAATTAGTTTAATTAAGTTTCCAGCCAGGTTTAGTTCGAGCAGGAACTGCGTGCTGGTAAACATGTACGGATCCAGAAACTCTAGCAAATTGTTATCGAACTGTATCGATCGTAATGTGAAGCCAATGTCAGCAAAAGCCGTCGCCTGCCAGGCTACGAACTGATTGTGGGACAGGTCCAAAAACTCAATACGCGTGTTCAGGAATGTATCACGAGGAATGGTGCGAAGTCGATTGTTGTTTAGCCGAAGGAGTCTTAGTTTCTTCAACGGTGAAAACTGCTCTATCTGCAAGCTTTCTATTCGATTGTGGCTCAGATCGAACTCCTGCAGGTTCATCAATCCGGCAAAGCTGCGACGTCGCAGTGAGCTTATGTTATTGTGTGCAAGATTCAGTATTTCCAGTATCTGCAAGTCTCCAAACGCATGGTTGCCGAGCGACGTGAAGTTGTTCCAGTTCAGGTAAAGAATGCGTAGGGAAAATGCCAGAGCTCTAAACACGGTCGTATCCTGCAGCTGGTTGTGGCTGGCATCTAGCGAATACACATAGAGCAGTGAGTTTACATCTCCATCCAGAAACTCGATAGCGTTATTGCTGATGTTCAACCGCATCGGAGTGGTGGCGTTCGATACCTGGCGAAATACTTTCAACGACAGTGTACTCAGCTCATTATGCATCAGGTCCACACTCAGTAAGCTCGGCAGAAAGCTAAACGCTCCCTCGCTTATGTTTTGGAGCCCGTTGTACGATAGATCGACGTACGTGAGATATGGCAGATCATGTAGTGCGTTTTTCTGAATACTACGCAGCTTGTTGGACGACAAATTGATAATTTGTATCAACTCCAAGCTATCAAAGGTTGCACTAGGTAAGTCCTCGAGCTGATTGAACGATAAGTCTATCTCTACCAAGTTCCGATGGACGTCCGATCGGAAGAGCCATCGAGGAATCGCAACGATACGATTGAACGCCAGATTTACGTACGTTAATTGTCCCAGCGTTGACAGCGCTCTATCGGGTAGTGTTTTGAGATTGTTATTGTCCAGCCCCAACCACATTAGCTCGGTCAGCACAGCCAGAGCCTCGCCAGGGTACTCTTCCCGGTAAATGCCAAACGAAAGCTCCAATATCTTCAGCGATGAGGACACATTTTCGAACACGCTCGGATGCACGTAGTGTATGTCGTTGAAGCTGAGACTGATTTCCTTGATCGTGTCGAGCCCGTTAAACGCACCGTAATTTAAGCTGGTAATCTTATTGTTGCGTAGCAGCAAGGTTTGCAAATTGGAGCCCCAGCCCATAAACGCGTTCTCCTCGATGTCGGCAATCTTGTTGTAGCCCATGTTCAGATATGACAGCTCCGTACAGTTGGACAACCCTTCCACCGGAATGGCGGTAAAATTGTTACCACTCAGGGACAGTACCTTGAGGGTGGTGGGTAGTAATGCTTCCGGCAGATCGGGAATGCTGGTCAGCTCGTTCGATGTCAAGTACAGATAGCGCAAACGATTCAATCGCCCGATTGCGCTCGGCACAACCGTCAGTCGGTTTCTCTCGAGATCCAAATACTCTAAACTGTTTTCGAGCGTTGCAAATGCACCATCATCGATTGATTCGATGAAATTAAATGCCAACACCATGTGCACAACGTTCAACCCCTGGAACGTGTCCACCTCGAGATGGCGGATAAAGTTTTTATCGAAATTAATTGCCTTTATTCGCACGCTACCATTAAACAGCATCGGGGGTATTTCTTCGATGAGATTTAGGCTGAGATCGAGCTTTTCCAGCCGGATCCGTGCCGCCCCGATGAGCTCGGGACTGCCGTCCAGCTTCGCTATCAGGTTGTCCTTCAGTGAAAGAACGCGCAGATCGTGTAGATGCTCGAGAAAGGCAGTTGGAAACTGGGAAAGAATGTTCTTGGAAAGATCGATTGTTACCAGCGATTTGGGGAACGTGTTTGGGCTAATGTGGGCGATACGGTTCGAGCTGATGTCGAGCCAGACGAGCTTTTTCAGCTTGGCGAACGGTTTAGCGCCCAGCTGCTGAAACCCCGCGTTCGTTGCCGTTTGCTGGCCCACCACCGTCGCGGGTGGGTATTGTGAGAATTGTTTCGCGTTTATTATGGATGCCTGCGAGTTGGGTGCCGTGTGGTTCTGACGCTTTTCATCGTGCGTGTAGAATGATACCTCGGATATGGAGTTGCCCGATATGTGCAGACTGCGCAGCGAATCGACCAAACCACCCCAGTTACCGTCCAGATGGTGGATGTTGTTCCTGTTGGGGTTATAATTTGATGGAAATAAACATGCATATAATGAAGTAAAGTGGCATGATTATATCCGCTCTAATGAATTAGTTTGAAAAATTCAAAGAATTTCATTCAGATTCAATAACATTCATTCAACATGAACAAGCTATTTTTAGGATGGGTTTTACCTTTTGCAACGTTATAACCATGCCGACTATCTCACATCTGGTGTGGGCGATTCGACTTCATGAATCATCACAACAAATTTGACATGTTTTTGATGAATGGAAGGCTACAACCTTCCATTACAGCTATGGATGCGTATTACGCTCACATTTAGTTATATTTGTTTTTCTAAATCATTTATGAAAACTGGACAAAAAAATCAAGAATGAAATGAATAGCTCAAAATTCAAACATTCAGCATCATGCAGTGAGAAAATCATGGTTCTGGCGAGAATATCACGCTATGCCTTTTGATATTCCATTACTTGCCAACATTGCACCATTGTTAAAAACGAAACCTTTTAACAAAAGCTTCGAAAAGGTGCTTTTCATTGTGATTTGAAATTGATTGACTCCGAAGAGCTCCACATAGAGTGCCCTCGACCAAAAAGCATCTGTTTGTTTAACAAACAAAATCGTTCGGATGGAAAAGACCTTTTTTGGACAGAGTAATTTACCACCGTGTAAGATTTACTTCCCGTCTGTTTGAAAATTCGTTGGTTTTTGTCTACTTTTTGGCGCGCAGTTCCTGAGCTTCTCATTGTTGGTTGGTGGAAGCATTAAGGGAAAAAACAAAAGCATACCGTCTGTAGTGCGGCTAAGCCAAGCTTTGAAGCCGAGATAAACCTCCTATTTCTGTGTGAGGGGATTGTTTTTGTTTTCGTTCTTCGCTGCTGAATGTATCAGAAATATCTTCCTTTACTTACCTCTGGGCTACTAATCGGCTTAGCGTGTGCACATTTTTTAGCGAGTCCAGCGGTAGTCCCTGTAACTGATTGTCGGACAGATCCAGCGACACTAGTGAATGCTGCATAAAGCTGCGAAAGAAAGGAGAAAAGATTTAGATTGGCTGCATGGGTTGGTCCGAAAATTGGATCTACCCTAGTCCCGTTGCCTGAAAGACCAAATCGAGTAAAGGAGCGCACCACTGGTCGTAAGGACGGAACGTTGACTAACATGCGGAACACGCTAGCAATAAACTCATCGGAAAGTATTTGCATTGGTGCCTGCGGGATAAAATCGATCGAAACAGATGCAAGCGTCCGCGCCTGTCAACGTAAAATTTTGCATTTGTCCTCGACCCCACGGTACGGCACCGGCACGGCGTCTGACCTAGTCTTGGAACCGTCCGTTTCCGATGATTTTTATCCCCCCCCCCCTTCCCTCTCAGCTGATAGTGAAGCTAAATTGGAAATTGTTTTTCCTACCGGAGAAAATCAAATTTCCCAATCCATTTGTTTGACTGCATATATTCCCGGCTTTTGCATGGCTTGTAGGTGATATGGTTGCCGGGTGTAGGAAGGGCCAACAACGCAGACAGTTTAGCCGTAGGCAGTTATCTTCGTGTCGATCTGCCCGCCGCAGCGTACCTTGACCGTTTACTGATAGGAATTCGGTTCGGCTCATTCGGACATGTTGATGTTTGGCTCACGATAAGAAGATGAAGCTAATTCAATCGTTAGCATTGACCGTATTAGTCGTTGCGGCATCCTCTTCTGCCTCGGAGCGATTTGGTTGGAAATAGAAGTCGACTGAATTTGTTTTTTGTGTAGGAGGTGAAACTGGCAATCAACATTTGATTTCTAGGGATTTTTCGGTTAGTTAGAAGTTTATAAAAATCATCCTTGTATACATATGGGAGTAATGTACGTACGTACTAATAGTAGGCTAAGCATGTCCGGCATTTGCCAACATTTTGGTTTGCTTATCTATTTCCTGATATGTTCTTCAAAATCGGGATAAAAATTATTCTAAAATAAATTTACGTTAAAAAAGGTTATCGTAAACTGCTAAAATTAAATGACATTTATATCACTTTAGGAAACTTCTCTTCCTGCAATAATATCGTTTACATTTAAAAATGCTTAAGTAAAACAAATAAATGATTGTAGATTTCACCAAAAGGCACGAACGATACCACGATGATGTTTGCATACGAAAGCATTTACACAACAAAAGGTATTACACCGACATGCACGGGTCGGTTTCGAATGAAACCAGACGAGACCGGCTATGGTTCCAATTCGGTCCAATGCATTTTTTTCCTTTTTTCGTTGGTTTCCCCTTTGTGTTAACATGCCATACCTTCAAGTACAAATGAAATAACAACTATACTCTCCGGAGGACACCAAACATCGCCATCGAGCATAGGGATGTGAGCCACCATAGGCCCTACGAGCCACAGAACTTCTGACGTGCTAATAACACATCTGCCCGGAGTTTGTGTACACTCGCTTTATCACACTCACTGGAAATTTTTCCCATCCATTTGCTCATCTGGTTTCCGCATTGGCAGCAGAATTGAATTTCCCTGTTTTGGGACGACCGGTTTCATCGACGGATTCGAGCAACGACGGTTAAATGCACCGGGCCCAATTCTCCGTTGGTGGTCATGGTGAATTATTAATATTTTACATCGCTCTCGGAAAATTTGCAACCTCCGGTCGACGACATCTTGGCTCGGATTGTTGGTAGCATTAGAATGGAGTTGGTAATAAATTTTCCATTTTACAAACACAAACACTTCTCTCAGTCGTATCTCTTGCAATGGCTTCAAATCAGGGAAGGATACATTTTTCAGTAGAACATGTAGCTTTAATGCTTTGAATTTTGGATAAATAATATTGTTTGAGATGGTTGGATGTGAGTTTTGTTTCCGGTTTGTTCTGTTTCGATTTTAAATATATATAAGCTTTAGCAGACTTATTGTAGTTCGTTTTGAAACCATTAGTATTGTATTTATATAGAAAAAAAATCCTTTTTTCGTCCATTAAATTCAAATATCCAAAAAGTGACGTAAAAAGCAACGACAAACGCGTTCCTATCGTTCTTCGTGTCGATGCTGCTAGTGGCATGGGTCATTAAAAGCACTGGTGACATCACGGGCACTGGCACGTATTTCCATCAATCGATCCAGTACGTCCGTATGTGGAAGGTTTTGTCTAATTTATCAACTTACCACAATCGGTCTACCGTACGTTCGCTTCAGTAAATCAGTTTTAATTCTTCCTGATTCCTTCTGCGCACGGTGCAATCTGGGCTGTGTGCAAAGTGACACCCGACAATCAAACTGACGTTCGTTAAGCTGCCGAATCGTACCGTATCCGTAACCAAACGGCAAAACGATGCGTCATTTTCGATTGTACGAGCTTAGCATTGCTCGTAGCACATCACATACGACGCTCTTCACAAACGTGGGCCCCACACTCCGTTTCGGTTAGCGCTATTTCGAGATTTCCGTTCGATCTCTGTGCCATTGCATTTGGCCCAGCTCTTCCCAGCACACGGGACAGGCTTAAACGTTATGGTGGCAAAGTGCGAATATCCACTGGAAATGGGGTTTGGCTTTATACCGCACATCGTCTTCGGTGTGTCTCCGGAGAGTCCTCATACCGTAGTGCTTGTCGGTGCCGTCGACATCGTTGTCATTGTCGTTTGTCATAGTGCACTTTTGCGTTGGAATTTTCATCGGCTTGCATTCATGTAATGGAAATGCAGCGCTGCCAGTACAGACGTCTGCCCTGCTGCACTTCGGCAGTCATGAGTCATGCAGATTTGCGCTAAAGACGTGTGGCCCTTTCCGCAAGGAGCATCCTGTCAGTATGTTCCGGGTCGTTGGAGGATCATTGTCATGTTAAAAAATGTTTTGTTACCAAGCTTCGCAAAACCCTTCCGGGTGATGGTGCTTCGGTATGGTGCAATATCAGCAGAAGAGAAATATCCCCGGTCAAGCCTAGCCGGAATTGTCGTGCAAGCTAGCGGAAAACTGCAACTTCCCCCATCGATGGCCTTTTGCGCAAGGAATATTTTCCGCATGAAAAGTATCGGTGCCCGGCGGGATGGGCTACATCTACGAGCAGCGCATACCACAAAAGGAGAACTCAGAATTGTGTCATATTCCATGGTTCTGGTGTGCCACGTTCTTCGGACGTGTGCCATGTGTACATTCTACCCGTTTCTTCGTGTGCTTCTTCTCCTTGAGCGCATCGAGAAGGCGCAAAGCGTATGGGAGAAAAAGAAAACGAAAGCATCGTATAATATATGCCATCATATCTATTCATGGTTTTTATGCAAATTTAAATTGTATTTTAAATCTCCTTTATTTGATATCCTGCACTGGAAGGCTGGCCGATGTGCGGCTAGCCAAATTGGCCAGCCCGCAACGGTGCTCCGGTCCGAAGATCAACTATGTTTGATATTATGGGTGTTTTTTTTTTTTTTGGTTCTCCCACCGATACCCCGGGAATCTTACCTTGATTGTGGCCTTATATCAACCGCCATAGTTTAAGACGTGGCGGCGTGTGTCGAGCCTCCACAGCCCACCAGCCGGATGAACGATGTGTACAAAACAGTCCGAATGAGAGGGCCAACAGACAAACGATTTGTACGTCGTATCCGTCTATGAAGAAAGCGGTAGTAGGATGGTAGAAACAAGCGCAAAATCCCACTTTATCCCTAGAGCGTGAATGGATTTCCGAGGGCTTTTCTTTGGCTCCTAGTTTCGCATACCTCTAGCATCGTGATGGAACGATTTTCTTTCCCGCGAATGGCAAATTGGGGGCTTGCGAGTGCACGATGGTGATTTTGGGAGTTGTTGCTCCGTGCCGACGTTTCACCAGCGTAGCATAAAGCGAGCTAAAAGCGGTTGTAAATTGACAATCGACGTACGTCAAATTGAAATAAACCAAAACTCTGGTCTTTCGGGAAATCAAGAGAATCGAGAGATAAAGTTTTTTTTGTGGTAAACAGTACGAGCATAGGAGTAAAAATGTGTGTGTGATCAATTTAATAAATTGGAAAAAGATCATTTGCTTGAAAAGACTGAGGTTTTAATCCACGAGAAATTCATTTTATTAATATTACCGAAATTAGTTCACCAGAAAACGCCATTGGTTTGACGTATTACTAACCTTGTTCACAAATCATTCTACTTAACACTTCATTCGTTACCTTCTCATTGCAATATTCAGAATTCAGATAAACATTCAGAACCATTGACCTAAAGCGGTACTTTGGCAAGGACCTTCCAAGCAGGCACATTATTGCTCATTGAAGTTTACGAGTGCCATAATATATTTGTCCGGCAGATTTTAGAACATGGATTACCTACCTTACCATGGAGCGTTCGATTGCTCCTTATATTTCATGGCTATCTGGAAATATTGATCTCTGGAGATATTTCGAAAGATGTCTAGTTTAGGGTGTAATTATTTCGCATTAGTCAAAGATCTCTAGCGTATATGATTGGTTGACTCAAATATATGTGGCTTTGACATGCAAGTATAAGCATATCCTTGCTCTTCTCTTCTATGAAACTACTACCACGAGAGATACTGACCTGCCATTGCTGGCATTTTACCGCAACAAGATAATCAGTCCAGCACACGAAAGGAGGGAATCAGTCCCGCACACGAAAGGCAGAGGGCCTGATTGCTACAAGAGCTGTCCCAAAAGAATCAGAATCGTGAGAGGAACTGAGAAAGAACTGCAGCAGTTCGCCCAATAAATAATGTTTTGACAATACTTTAATGGTGCTTTCCAATACATTTTAATTTATGAATTCACTTTATTTGATTTTGTTTTGTTAATCACTTATTAATTTTCCTGAAATCCATCAACACTGTTACGAATGAGGTGTATTTTGTTGACTTTTTTACTCAAACTAGTTCAAATAATGAATTTTAAACCTCAAGCAGTAGAATTTCCATCATTGCTTTCCTCTTGGGCCTCGCACCTATACCTGGCAGTTGAACGTTCCATAATGAAAGTTAAATAAAAGAAGTACATAGTCCAAATGCAAATAAAGCTCCGTTTATACTTGCACTGAATTTAATCTCTGGAGTGTCTTTCCACTTAAGCCCAAACAGTGCATTGCTAATCACTGAGTGCTACAGGCGAATTGTCTGCTGCCTCCGTCCACTAGCACCCTCAGTGCCCTAATGCGTACCTGATAGAATATTACAAATCTTATTCAATCTCCCTCAACCATGAAAACTATTGACCGTATCATTTGTGGGAAGTTTAAGTCGAAACTCTATTACGATTGCACTTGTACGACAGCCCAGCATAATGGGCATGGTTGTTGGGCGTTTGTTCCAGAGTGTAGCATTAGACCTTTAAACCTTTAAAACATCACTCCCACCGCACAAGAAAACAGCAAACAGAGTGGTGTAGGAGTAGGGTCATCGAAAAAAAGTTCGTTCCAGAGCCATGCATGGCGTACGGTTGGAGCGTACTCTGGGAACATCAACAACTTCGTCACACAAAGGCCTTGCACTTTGGAGATGCTATCAGGAACTTTTTGACCACCACGATGTGCTGCAGGGGAAATTTTCGTTTTTTTTTTGTTTCCTTTTCTAGTTTCTCTCTAGCCATTTCTCTTTTCCTCTTGTTTTCACCCGGCTGTGTCGAGTGTTCCTTGATTTACTTTTTTCGTTATTTGTGTTCCTAGAGGTATGCTGTTCTGCTGTTTTCTCCCAGTGCCCAGTGCGATGCTTTCTTTCTTTTTATTCCCCATTTCCATTCCCTTGCAAGAGTTGGTACAATTTTGTTTCGATTCACTTGAGTGAAGCTAACTGCGTCAGACCATTCGAATGAAAAGATGAAAAATATGTGAAGAAGCCAAAGGTTTCGTGCAGGAGAAAATGCATTCTTTTCCACAGCCGCCCTCCGGGTTGCAGCCGAGTGTGTTGCAAAATTGGTTGTTTTTTTTTTACTTTATATTTCAATTGAAGCCCTGCTCTAGAACTGCTCTGGATTCCGACCATTTTCCGAAGGCAGCAAAATAAAACCGCCCCTGTAAAACGGCCGGCCCATAACAACGGAAAAAGTTCATCATCTCCCCACCAGGACCCCTGGACCCTGTCCTGCGCGCCGCCGACGTCGTCTAAACGGGCTGGGACTGCCTAGTAGCTTCGAATTCGAATCGTGCCACCGGAGGCGGACTGCAGCAGAAATCAGAGATTGTACATCTTTATTGCTTTACAATTGAAAAGAAACTTCGATTGCCTCGCGGAGATAAGATTTATACGAGGGTTTTTCCGTCTTGTCGTGCCCTTTTGAGCCTCGATGGGGTGCGCTTTTGTACGGATTGCTTCTAGCCGCGGTCCTTGCCACTCCAGGGGCAGGTTTACAGGCGGTGCCGTTCCCGATCACTAGACGTGATTCGTATTAATGCCAACCGAAATAGAAATGGTGTAACAGAACAGGAGAAGAAATGAAGCTCCCTGGAGCAATTGCATCGAGAATCCCTGGCAGCAATCGACAAGGAAAATCCATTTTTCGGTGTCCTTCTTTTGTGACCGAGCTTTGTCAGGGGAATGCATGTACGTATGTCTTAACTGGCATCACGCTTTTTTCTGTTGCCAATGCAAAGCACATTTGCTTCTAATGCAGCATCATTGTTTCCTGTTTCTGTTGGGCCTTTGAGCAAGGCATTATAACTTTGGTTCCAGCACTGGAAGGCATTTGCCCTTTTAGTAAAGCAGGTATAACTTTAAATGAAAATTGATTGTGAGTTTTTCTTAAATCTTAGATGTATTCACTAAGAATCACTCAATTTTTGCTAAAGTCATACTTAGCTAAAAAACGTAATATTTTTTCTTTTTTCGTAATGTTTTGATCAATTTTGTCTCTCTAAAATCGTTTTTAATTTCAACATCACATCCCCTCAAGAACATTTTATTTATTCAACATTTTCAATCACATTTACGTAAGAGTAAAACTATAATAGTTCACTGGTATAGACGCGTCTCACAAACCGGTTCCAATACCAACCGAGCCAAAGTATATGTTCCCTGTTTCGAGCTTCTTTGTGCTTGCAAAGATTGAACTTTTCTTTTATTCTATTGAAAACCTTCTCACAACCGATGTCTTGCACTAGAACTGTGCTCTGTGCGCGAAGTATTTTCGCCAGTGCGAGCGAACTTCATTTATGGTTTACGATGCATTTACTTTGATTTTTCCGGAACCCCTTGTGCGCAAAAAGGAGTACGAACCGCTAGCCCAAAGCAACGTGCGGTTTGCCGCTCGGCAATAATGTGTGGCCAGGCAGCCCGCAACGCAAACGGAAGTAGCACGCCGTTCACGAGACCGGAAGTGTTTGTGTTTCTGGTGTATGACGTTCGCGGCGTGTACGCCGTACCGTAACCCGAACCGGGTGCAGTTTTGCATAGGGTAGCAGGTTCCGCTACAAAGTACAGTCCGTTGTACGATTCGTGCGAGCCAGGCACGGGAAGTGGTGGAGGAATAAGGAAGGGATCTTTTTGTGGACGCCAAAACCTTTTCCGGGAGCAGAGTGCATTAAGAATGTGCAAGCCACAGCGGGTGCAATGCACAAATGGATTGAGTGCATTAGCAGTGCATGTAAGTCATGTACATTTCCGTGACAGTTTGACAAAGTTAGTGACTGCTGCGTCAAGAATAATCACGTCAAGTAGTGGAAATTAGCACACGGTGAACCAACAGCTGAACGAATGATTTTTCTCTTCATTTCCGACTGCCGACCGTGTATATCGGCACAATAGATTAAGCTTTTAGTGTGATTGTGCCACGATCCGAACGATGTTCCGTTTTGCGATGTTGTTCCAAACCATGCAAGCATCCTAGTTGGTAAAAACTCTAAATTTGCTATACTTAACAGTACCTTAATGGCTTGCTAAACATATGATAGAGCGTGATTCAATTCCGGCATAAATTTACCACATGTGATCCTTATTGCAAGCTGCACCAGCTCACTGCAGCGTGTGCGAGTATTTTGCTTTTAAATCATAAAACTTAATGCGGGAAGTGCTAAAGATGCATTTTGTAGGTTAGCTTCGCTCACCACAGTTCACAAAACTTTGTACCAGAACCCTTCCGCCATGCCGTATTGTTTCACACCCCCAAGCCAGCCCGGTGACACGAACACGCCCAGCACGCTGCTCGTTACGGGACGACGCCAAGGATCAACGGGGACTATCTCGAGAATTACTTGTGTGCGCAGTTGTACAACAAGAACTTCAGTCCAATTTTCCTCCGCAAACATTCCGACCGTTTATGGCTGATGGAAGTGCATCGGCGAATACTATGTAGACCGACGGTGGCTGTGAGTGAGTAGGTGTTTGCAGATGTGAATGTGTGCTTTTTTATTTCGTTTCCTGCTCGACATCTTATCGTTCTGGGACGGCTAGCGTACGAGTGACATTTGCTGGTGATGCAACCGAGACGCATGGCCATAGAAACGGTGGGTAACATTCAACACAAAATATTGCTAATCTCTTATGGCGTAAAACTTTTCTCAAGCGCTACTAGTGCTGCTGGTGGTGGTGAAGATTGCTCCAGAAAAAGGAATGATGCAGCGGTAGAGGTTTGGAACTGGGAAATAAATCGTGGTATAGGATAGCTTGGCAGCTTATGTTTATGCAACGCTCAGCTGCACAAGTTCTAGTGCATCTTGATAGTTGTCTGCCATAGAAGGTGCTATAATAGTTTTCAAATGGTTTGGTTTAACTGCCATTAGAAGCCAATGAAGGATTCAAATCTGTGGCATATAAACTCCTCACATAAAGGGATGTTCATCAATGGTGCATTCAAAATTATTATCTGTTTTAAAATGTTTGTCTGTCTCAAGTGTGTGTCTTTCTATAATTGAAATTTTTTGTCAATAATACTCAAAAGTTTGTCGTGGAAAAAAGCTATATCATCCGTTACCGAACATTTCTTGACCCTCCATTGCGATTGTTTGGCAATGCGCAGATTGTAATAAATAAATACCTTTACTTGCCTCAAGCGCAAATTGCGTCAAAATTATTTCACCTTTAATTTATCATCCCGCTAATTGATGGCTCATGGCGAAGGGCGAGAGTCAAACATGAAATAATATACACTCTCCGCAGTAAGAAAAAACAAAAACTTCAACCAATCCGATTTTGCCATCGAGTTTTCCCAACAATTTCCAAGGGAAAGAACACTCGTAGCTGTAGTGGAACGCACGTTATAAATCATCTTCAAGCAAATAAAGCACATTTCGTCGTTTCATCGTGATTCGTCGGGCTGTTACCAAATACCACCGAAGCTTAATTTAAATTTTAACATCCTATTCATAACTCATCATGAACCGACCAACCGTTCATCCGGTGCGTTCCACCTTTCGTCCTTGACTGGATCGTGCACCCGTGGCCGTCCGGTTCAATGCGCTGGGGGGTTTCGTATGTTTTGAGCATTGCCTTTTCCCGCATTCAAATCAAAGCTTTCGCCCTTGGGCGACCACGGTGAAGGAAAATCATTATAAACTAACGTTTGAAATTTCGCCTTCCTGTGTGAGGGCTTTTCTTTGTATGTATGTGTATGTGTGTGGGTCTATTTATGTACAAAGATTTGCGGTTGTTGCCACCGGCAGTAGCTGCTGTTCATTCATTCATTCTTTCCCTTTTTTTTTCTTCCATCTGCTCCACGTCTCGTACAATCGATTATTTGCCACAAAAGCTTGTGAGCGTTCCTGAGAATTTTTAACGTGGTGCAAACCACCATATCCATCTCTCGTTACTGAGCGGTAGCAGCTCATAAACGTGTTCATACTCCACCTCAGTAAAGGTGAATATGTTGTGCAGCATAGCCACTCTTGGGGCAAGCGTTAAAAATTGGTGCCCTCTTACTACGCCGGATAGTACGACGGTAGCGAAAGAAAACGAAATAACAGCCTCGTCCTCAGCGGTGGCTGGCGTTTGCGAATGTGCGATGACCAGTGGCGTGCCTTAGCACCGGGGTACCATCATCAATCATAGCTGTCCCGGGCCTGTTGGAGGGCAGTGCTATGTGCTTCTTTCTAATTTTGCCACACTCGTCCACTACACGGAGCTTGGCTGAAGAAGGTAGGTAGATCCACCTTGTGTAGAGCACACTCATTACTAACATTCTATCGTGCAAGGGATAATGATTATCACACAGTCGGTATACTGGCATTGCGGCACCGAAGCACTGCGGAAAAAAAACGACAAAATCACTTGGAAGTTGTCGTACTTCTGCTTTCAATTATCACCCGACGATGAGGGATGACGAATGGTCAGCGAACGTTTTATCCACAATCGTTTTACTTTTTCCATATTTCATACGGCTGTTTCTGTCTCCACGCTTACACGAACAGGAACCGGAAGTAGTTCGCCAGTCCTTTTTTTTCTTCCTTTTGTATGATCGCACGATGGTTGTGCTTTACCCTCACACACGCTCACACTTTGCACACTTCCCCAGTTACTGTGGCTGTTATGCTTTTTTAACATTTACTTACTTGAAGCTCTTTTCCGAAATGTCTTGTATTTTGTTGTCTACCAGCTTGAGCGATTCCAGCCGCAACCCTTGGAACGTTTCGTCGTCTACGTTGTGGATGAAGGTGCGTGACATGTCGATGTGCTTTATCGTCCCGTGTAGAAACTCTGTGACGAAATCAAAGGAAAAACTGATTAGACCAACGTGTTATGACACGTGAAAACGCTGTATACATGGTGCCCCGGGTAAACCCCTCGAAAAAGGAGGAAGAAATTAACCGAAATGTACAGGTGGGAAAACAAACTTTTGTTAGCATTTAGCGCGGGAATGGATTGAGACGCTTGCAAAGGGTTGGAGACGCAGCACGACAGGAACGGCAAACGATGAATGATTTGCGATCACGAGGCGGATGTAAACCGTATTTTGTTGAACAACAAATCGGTAGGAAAAAGGGCTGTTTAGTTTGCGACCATATTGTTTTCTTCTGGTGTGTATTTGCTTGAAGTCGAACGAACTCCTAACAGATCGACCGGAAATTACAAACATTTATTAAGATTTGGTTTTGCTGCACTCTAATACATTTTGAATTTTGAAAAGAACACATACTATGCAAAACTAATGCTCTCCTGATTACAATTGGAGCTATAAAATATGCCGTAAAACACTCGGCAAAAGTCAATATGTTGTCACTCTAAATAAAGCCAGTATACTCGTTGGGACTCCAAACAAAATGTCACAATACAATCAAGGCTATTTATTCTACCTATGAAAGCCATTCTGAGCACATGGTTCAAGGTTTGGGCCGTCTTCTTCCTCATGTTGCTCCTCGTTCGCTTATCACGCTAAGGTACAATAGTTTTTCCCACTGATTTCCAATGCACCCAAAACTCCCGAGGCAATCACCACTATCACCATCAAGCTGGCCATTGTCATGCCAAGATTGCTGTGGAATCTTGTGCTTGCTCAGCTTGCCGTAATGATTTGAATCTACCTTTTCATTGCTAGGAGCTGGAAAAGGCTGGCTGGAAAGAAAATCCTTCCCTTGTACAAGGACGTAGCCGATTTTCCCATTATCACGTCTACCGTACAGCTGAAACCGAAAGGTCTACTGAAAGGTTTTGTCTGATCGAAAGATGTCCCGCACCGTACCCAGGGCGCAGTATCACACAGTGTGTCCACCTTAACGAGTCCCTCGAGGACGAACCGGCTTATCACGAACGTTACGATGAAGGAATCGCTCATTCTCGTGAAGATTTAATTTTTCATAATCCTTTAAAGGACAGATCGAAACGTACCCGATATAAGGCAGGTCCATCGTTCACCGTTCAGCGCTGTAAACAGATGGTGGATGAACAAATCTTCCCTTCCCGGTGTTGGTCGTCCGTCGGTGGAAAGAATTTGAAGCGAAAATTTAATTTTCACTCCTACTCAACACGGCGTTAGCGTCTTTCGTTTTGGCGGCGGCAAAACGATACAGTGAGTCATCTCGTTCTTGTGCTGTGTTTTCCCGGAAGGACATGGTCTGTTGGATGTAGAATGCGAAACAGATGATGCCTTTCGCTTGAAGAACACAGTCATTGACAATCTTTCATCTGTGACAGGTACGTAAATACATTTTCTCGTTTTCTGTTGCCGGGGATGATGGTGTTTTTCTGTGTTTCATTTAATTTAATGGTTTCGAGTGCGTTCACGCGTTTTCCTGCTGGCAGTCTATTTAATATCGGTTGGAAGGTTATCATTCACGGGCACGTTGAAATTGGATAATCATTTCAGTTGCCTTGGTTGGCTAATGGTTCCCGGAAATCAAACGGTTCAAGTGATAGACACTTGATTGTTGGATCCCCTGGGATAGGAAATCAAGTTTGTAAATTAAATAAAGAAGCTTAGTTTTATACAATTGGCAGCACGAATGGTTACAGCATTTTCTGAATTCAAAATAATTTGTTTGCCTCGAAACAAAAAGGTTACCAAATATTTAAATAATAAAAGGCTAAAATTAACAAATCTTGTCCAATGTAATATTTATGTTTGGGTGAATTTAAAATATGTTCAAACCTTTGCTTATAACGAGGATTACTTGAAACATTGAATTGAAAATAAAATAATCACCTTGTTGATAATATCTTATTATTTCATCAGATTTATATTAATTGCTTAGATTAAGCCTGCCAACACAGTCAGTTTGCTATGATGAATTTCCTCCACTATGCATAATAGTTCCCCCTACTGGTAGGAGAAGCATTGTGCCGCACTGGTGATGTCGTTTAAGGCAAGTAACTATTTTCATCGCATTTGATGAAATTCCAGTTGACTGGTTGGCTGTCAGTTCGCATGCACCACTAAGTCTTGAACTGCAAAAGATACAACACACGGAAAGCAGCATCCTTCGGAAGCATCAGCAGCAGCTGAGCCATAAGCGTGTCACTTGGACAAAATTCCTTCCTTGTCGCTTGTCGCACAATGTTGAAGCAGTTTGAACAAATAAAAACCAATGGCAAAAATCCGACAATCAAAATGGCAAGTGCACCAACAGTGCACCGGGAATGGCAAACTATTCATCCAGCAGGGACCAGCTGCTTCGTACGCTTGGGCAGCACATTGTACAACGTCGTAGAATGCAGCATTTCATCCCCGGTCGGGTGAACAGGGGCTGCTCATCGTAGAGGTTTTTGAGCGAAACCACAAAAACCGACAAACCGAGAAGCTATTCATCTCTTTTATCTCAAGCTGACAGGACACAAACAGGATATCATTTGAATTTTGCGAGAGCAAGTTTAGCAAAGTCAACCCAAAAGTGAAACTAAGCTCAACCCTAAGCAGGTTCAAACGTACGAATGGTGGCGCTGACATTTTGGCACCCGATGTTTTTCCAGTTGAATGTGAAAAGTGGTAAAGATTGTCATTGTGTGGGTGTGTGGGTGTGTGTGTGTGTGTGATGCAGATACTTCTGAAAATAGCCCCCAGAAACAGCTGGCCGATCCTCTGCTCGGCTAGTGAATCAACAGATTTTAATCCGATTGCATTGCCCGCTATGTACCGATGAAATCAACCGTGGGCACTGAGAAAATGTGTTCAAGACAGGGTTAAGGAGTCTCTATTTAAATCGTATAAATATAATTCAGAAACTGTTTTGCGGTAAGTGCAACCAAAATAAATGTACACTGCCATATGCACATTAAAAATAATGTTTTTGTTTTGTTTAAGAAAATATTGAAATGTCTATATTTGCTTTCTTATTATTGAGTAAAATTTATATCTGTACCTATCACAAACCATTAAGTTAAACAAAAAATCTTATTTATGTGCATAAATATTGTACGCAACGACTTTTGACGTAAATTTCATAATATTTATTCATATAGCTAATTTATTTCTTTTTTTTTTTGTTTAAAATGCACGAAATATTGGCCAAGTCGACAATATAATGGCCTACACCACTGATTAATTTTACTACTAAATAATTAAAGGAAGGATATTAATGTTCTATTTATATTTGGTTTGGTTTTTTCTCATGTGTAGCAAATTTCTTGAGCTTCTCAATAACAATTTTGCTCACTTTGCAACCCAAATAAACACAAATTAAACCAAAATTCTAAAACAACTAATTGTAAAAAGAAATAACAACAAACTTTTGCAATATATCAACAATGAATCATAAAACGAACCAAATTGTAGCATCATAACATTAAAACACACAAAAAGGCAAAAAAGAGTAAACCGTATTACTTTACATAACTTCCTTAAACAGTTACACTCAAAAACCATGTTAAGTTTACTTAAGCAGAAATATTTAAACATTATTTGGACCAATGTAAAATAAATCAAACCAATAAGTAAAACATTTCTGAAAACAAAACACAAACGTAAAGATTATATGGAGGATCAAGAGATTTACTACATAGAATGTGTCATGACATTCTAGGCACCCATTGCTACGGAGTAATTAATGATTTTACATGGTGTTTTTTGCTTTCCTTAACGATTTTAGAGTCTATTGCAGTTCCCATAAAAGACCTTCAATTGTTAGTCAAATAAGAGGTTGTTTATGTAGATAATAAATGTAATTCTGGAAGCTGTAATAAATTAAGTACGAGTTTTTTTTAATTTTTAGTGTTCCACTGTATGGCTTAGTCTAAACGAATATTTGAAAAATTAGTGAAATGTTCAGCAAACCAGACATGTA
>KI422604.1:52217-66601 GCA_000473375.1 Anopheles culicifacies | reverse complement strand
TCATTCTTCTGCAGTAATACGTTACCTGTTCTGTACACGTTTCTACACGCGGCCTAGAGCAGTTGCTGTTTGTTGACCGAACCATCATACACACTGACAGCTTCAAAACGAAATCGCCGCATCCTCACTGCAATTGACAGCCAATTGAACAAACGTCATTGCGAATCCCCGAGTACGAACGTATCCACTAAGCTCTGGTTGGCTCGTTATCACTGATACGTCAGTGAGATGCCGTCGTTTTCTTCGCGCGTACCAGTATGAAGCTAATGCCAATGCCAAACAGTGACCATGTTCAACCGCTTAAAGCTGTCAATGTCGACGAACGCTTAGCTTTCTCTATACGAAGCGTGGAAACATTAAGCCATGATGCATCCCTTCTATTACCCCTCGAACAAAATTCACTTTAGCATGACTTTGGAAGAGCAATGCAAGAGCCTCGAATACGTTCCACACTGCATTAGCAGTATTTATCGAGAAAGAGACTTTCCCAGTCGATTCTAAACGCTGACGGTTCATTTCAAACCGCGGCAACACTTCATTTATCCTTGCTGACATACTCCTCCGTTAGTGCATCCAGTCTCAATACGTTTATTTTGGTTTCAGACAAACATTCTAGCTACGATTTTGGACTGACATTCCGGTCCAATATTTGCCGGTGTTAACCGCGTGACATATTTGTGGCTTAGAATTAGTGGGTTTTTAGGAGCTCTTCAAGAATTTGTTTCTGATACCGTGTACGGATTGAGGTCAATCAGTTTGAATGCAATTAGTAATGGTAACATGGCAACTTATGGTGGACTTACCACAAATGTACACTGGATGATACTATTACCTAGAAATACCTGTTAGTCCCATAAGCCATACATTGTGGGAATGTTCAACATCAAAGGTTATTGCATCGTTTACGATGCACTATTACGATGTGTACGTTACGATTTGTAATACTTTGTATCAAGTAATTAGCGCCAGTTTGGATACAGGCCCTTGCATATAATAATGTATGTATATTGTCCCGCAATAAGGGACAATTGGAGAAGTATATCCTTTTGTCATCCAACTGTCGATAAAACCTGACAGATTGTTAACTTGTATTTCCATTATTTCGTTATCTCGAGTTTAATAATTTTCACTTTGTCATAAATTATTTATATAATTTTGAACGAGTTCAAATGAATATAAAATTGTTTAACGTACCACACGGTGAACAGCACGTGTAACAAATTTTCATATCCGTTGTTGGAAAACTATCGTCGATACACCGAACAACGGGCGTTGCTACCGGTTGTCAATTAAATTCTTCTGTTAATGTACTTGTCTCACACCAAATATCCCCCGTACCGGTCGTTAATGACTGGTACATCCCCCAAAAACCGTAAACACCTGTTTTCAATATTCAAATCACGTTCTCCAACCGCATACTCGTGGACAGAAGCATCTGCCTAACGTTGCAAACACTAGTATTTATTATTTCGTTCTGCTCCACCAACACACAACACCCCTTTCCAAGACAGTACAGACCTTGCCAAAAGAGAAAATGGTACGGGAAATAGAAAATGCAGCAGAACGGGTGTGACGGGTAATGTTTTCAATGGGAAACAACCCTATCGACACGTTTGCATTAAAACCGTTTCAAGCTGAAAACTTGTTTCCCGCGGCACGATCATTATCAGGGTCTTTTCTTTTGCCAACAACAACAAACGAACAAAGTTCGGCTTCGTTCTTCGATCGCTCGGCACATTCTTCATCGGTACGGCGTTCATAATTCGTCACTAGCCATCGATCACCGGCCAGCTGCAGCCTGTTCATCACCACGTGATCATGTTTACCTCCACTAATGACGTCATGTGTAGGGCACGCATCATACACGAGCCAAAGTGGCGCCCGTACAAAAGGCATCGCGATGCTAATCGCTTCAAACCGGTACCGCTTCCACAAACAAACCATCAGTCACTGTTTGAGGTATATCCCTAGTTATTCAAGTTTAGATACCAACGAAGAGTTCACACCCGATATACTCACTCAACGCAGCGGTTTACTTAGTTTTATTACCGATCGTTAATGTCGGCACTGGTATGGGTGGGGAGAGTAAAAAAACCTCATCCCCTCCACATGTTTACTGTTGTCCGAAACCCCTCAGACGATCGGTACGATCATCATCGCTTCTGCTACTGTCAAACACACAGGTTGTTGTTAAGTTGATAAGCGCCATAAACATGCGTGACAGTGTCGATTGCCTAAGTCACACACGTAGCAGGGGAAGGTCGATGAGAACGAAAATGCGTTATTTGTTAGTATCGGTGAGATACGACTGTACTACACTAAACATTTTCTCTAACTGCATTACTCGATTCTCTATGCATCTCTCCCTCTTCTTTCGTTCTCTCTGTATGTATTTGTGTGTATGTGTGTGTCTGGCAGACTATCACCTGCTTCTATTCTAATCATACGCATCGCACATCGATCGGGAACAATTTTGATTGGAGCTTTGTAGCGCACTGACACCAAAGCTTTTCGAACAATCAAGGCACAGTAAACAGCATGTGCCGCACGTGAGTATCGTACCAACCTCCGAAAGAGAGCAAAAATTCGTCACGGTCATCCATCCGGTCGGTCTCGATTGTCAAGACTATTGCTTATTGCCCTTCCCTGCTTATCTCGTCTATTTGAACGTGTCTCGCTCCCCTTCCCTGGACGCATCAAACCCCGCTTACCTAACCGTACACGATCATCGTACACCGCACCGTTCCCTTTCCTTGGCGCCGGCCACAGCAAGAACCGCGGGCCGCGAACAGTTCGCATGCACCTTCGGTACAACTTTTTCAGTATTTAAGCACGATCGGGCCCACGAGAAGGTCAGCAGACAGCATTCGGCGATCGTTTCGGGCTGCGCGCTTCTCGATCGGACGCAGTGAAAGTGTGCGCCTCGAATTCGAGCAGACGACAACCAAGCAAGCACACCTGCCACCAGAACCTAGTGTCAGCCAGTGCTTTTGTCGTGTATTAAGATCAAACAAAACACGTTGGACCGGTTGATACGATACCGCAAGTGTCGATCGGAACCGATCATTTGTATTCGACGATGGCCTGCTGAGTGGTTGTGTTTAAGTTCCCTCTCGTCCAAATAGTGGTGTGACTGGTGCCATTTGGAAACATTCCTAGTGAAAGTGACCTGTAGAGCAACAGTCGAAATTTAACATTGTGCACCTTTGCTGGCCACGTTCTACTACTGCTTCACGGTTTGATTTGCTTTCTTTCGGTGCTATCATCATGCTATTTCCAATGTGCCAGTGCGTGTTATTGCTACTAAGTGGCCTATTGTTCGTCCTAATCTGTGATATTGATCGTGCACAGGGTGCTTCCGTTTACAAATCACCTAATCTCGACGGTACGTATTATGGTGTGCGCAAAAATGGTTGAATCAATTTGTGAGTAAAGTGTATGCATAAACGTATCTACTAATCAAACCGATGCAAAATTGCAATAATTCTTTAGTGTTTATTTTTCACACATATTCAAATCCCAGTTTCAAACTACGTCTTACTAATGCACATATAGCACCGTGTGTATGAAACATATGTGTTTGTTATTATCAAGTACGTATGTACTAAGTAATTGATACAACTGGTTTAGGATTTTCTCTATTTTTCCGTATAGAAAGCAACCTCACAATATGATTGGTTGTTACATTTTTGTAAATATTTATTAATTTATCCCTAATAATGATGGCCTATCTTCATGGTTTTGCAAATATTGAACTATTTTTTCAACATTCGTTGCTTCTCCAAATGATATTATCAAAAAAAAAATATTGTAAATGGAAATATATCAAAAGAGACACAATACAAAATGTACAACCCATTTGTGAATGCTTTAAGATGGAAAAAAACGGTCACGGTCACATGCTTGCATTCGTTGTTTTGCGGCTTTCGCAGGTACGAAACCAAACAATTGTTAGCGGCCGTGACACTAACCGTCAATTTGACACAGTGTGGCAATCGGTTTGGGGATCGTAGCTGTATAAGCGTAAACGTATCCATCTACAGATACTTGCTGGCCAGTTTTACTTTCCCACTACACCGGGAGAGCAAAAATCCAAGCTAATCAACTTATTGCAAATGCCTATTTCATCAGCTTCTTTCAAATAACCAATAGCATACAAATTTAAGAACAAAAAAAACTTGCACAGAAATCACCACTTTTCAGCCTTTAAGCTTGTCCAACCCTACCTCACAGCTGGTTCGATTCGGCCATATACCATATGAATAGTAATTAATTGCCTCCCTCACAGCAGGTCCACGTACTCACCCAGATAGCAACAGTGTGTTGGGCCACAGGTTGTTGTTCAGCTGGTTCAGCAAAGCGGAGACACTAAAAACGTGACCACTGTCGCCAGATTCAGACGATCAGAGCCGGTCGCCAAACCGATCATAATTGTATCTCCATTTTCTCATCAACTTCGAACACTAATTTTACCCGGCAGAGAAGAAATTCCCCTTTCGCAAACGACATGTCCAATGAACTGCATTGCCCGGGGAATTCCTTGGCTTATTGCATAATGTTTGCCATTTCCGCCATACCCTTCGTAGGGGCGGCTATAGACGGGAAACAAGTTTTGCTACCAGCAACATAATCCTTCATGCTGCCACACGTGCTCGACAGCCAAGTTGAACCTATTTTTAGACGCAGCAGAGCTGTGGCTCGTCTTTAATGCTTTGAAGCATGGGACCGGTTTTGTTTTTATTTTTACACTGGAACAAATTGTGCAAGATCGTAACGGGTCAGTAGTGTCGGTATTGATTGCGGCAACAACATTTAGTTCCAGTACAGCGCAACTAATGTAGTTCAATTGCACAACCATTATCAAACAAATAGTACAAGGAAGCAAGCAAATGATCTTCAGTGAAGTTGTGTAAATAAGCAGCTGTAATCTTCACCCGGAGTCCCTGTATGGAGACCCAGCACAAGCAAAAGACACACTTGCTGTACTCTAACCCCAATTGATTGTTTTCATTCCTGCTTGTTGCACAATATTAACCTTCAACACTCTTTTTTATGCCGCTTTCAGATGCACGTTTCTGGCGCCGAAATGCTGAAACCTACCTCAAGAAAGTCTTAACGTACGACAAAAATCGTCGTATGATACCCTCGAAGGCGAAGAACATCATTATCTTCGTGGGTGACGGTATGGGTATTGCTTCACTATCAACCGGACGTATCTTCAAGGGCCAACGAGCGGGACGCTCGGGTGAAGAAGAACAGTTGAGCTTCGACAACTTCCCAAATACGGGCATGTCGAAAACATACAACACTGACCGGCAGGTACCGGACTCAGCCGGTACCGCCACTGCCATGTTTTCAGGCATCAAAACGAAGTACGGCGTGCTTGGCGTTGATTATACGATCACCGAGACCAATTTAGAGGCAGCCAAGGTTTCGTCGTTCATCGATTGGGCCCAGGCAGAAGGTAAACGTACAGGCATAGTGACCACGACACGGGTCACACATGCTACGCCCGCTGCCTGTTACGCTCACACCATTAACCGGAACTACGAATGTGGGGCAAAGATTCCGGTTCATCTAAAGAACCGCATCAAAGACATCGCTCGTCAGATGATGGAGGATGCACCGGGAAAGAATCTAAATGTTGTGCTCGGTGGAGGTAGAAACCATTTCGGTGCATCCATGCCATCGCATCTTAAGCCGGAGTATCAATTCCAAGGTGCTATGGAGAAGACCTGCATTCGTACGGATGGGCGTAACCTGGTTGAGGAGTGGAAGCAACGCTGGAATGGCACGAATGCTGTATACGCCTGGAAAACTTTCGACTTGAAAGCTGTTGAGTTGGAAAAGGTAGAGCATCTTCTCGGTCTGTTTAATGATGATCATCTGAGCTATGATTCTGTGCGTGATCGTTCTCCAGACGGAGAACCCTCGCTGAGTGAAATGACTGAGGCGGCGATCAAGGTACTGCAGCGGCCCGACTCACCTGGATTCGCTCTCATGGTTGAGGGAGGTCGAATCGATCACGCACATCATCAAAACCATGCACACCTAGCATTGGCCGAGGTGGTTGAGCTAGACAAAGCGGTCGAAACGGCAATCAACATGGTTGATCTAGACGAAACACTCATCATCGTAACGGCGGACCACTCTCACGCAATGACCTTTAACGGTTATCCAGACCGAGGGAACGATATTCTGGGTGAGCTCTTTTAGCTGCTAAACATTTTTTACGGCCTTACCGTCTTCCCGTAAATAGAAAAAAAAACTCATCTAATACACCCTTTTTCGGATAGGTTTCGGCAATCGGCCCAACGCAACGCCCTATGAGACGATAACCTACGCAAATGGACCCGGATTCCTGCAGCACCGTTGGAATTCCAGCGTACTGACAGAAGAGGCCACCGACTGGGCAACCTGGATTAAGCTCAATCAGCTCAACAGGAGCGACGTTACGTATCGACATCTCTCCGCATTCCCGTTGCCTGATGAAACGCACGGTGGTGAAGATGTGGCCGTGTTTGCCTCCGGTCCCGGTGCTAATCTAGTTCGCGGTACGTTCGAGCAGAACTACATCGCGTACGTAATGAGCTACGCTGGATGTATGGGACCAGCCAAACGTCTGAACGTTGCCTGTGACAACGACTTCCGTCAGGAGTTTACCAAAGCATCCAGTGCGCCACGTATCGTTTGCAGTATTGCACTAGTCATCGTTTTCTTGCATGCCATTGTAGAATTAGTCAGGCGAATGTAATTTTTATGTGTTATCGTACTCTACCATGTAAGTACACTCATTACCTTTGCTCGATGCTGGCGTCAAAATCTTAGAACAATCTATTCATAAATTATACAGTACAATGCACACAGAGCTGTTAAACGTTGGAAAACTCGTTCACACGTGTAATATACATACAAATACAAAATATACATTCCAAACATACCTTCAGCTTTGGAGTTCTGATATGCCTTTGCCAATCATTTTGATCCCACAATTATTGAAAACGAAACATTGAAAGATATCTACTTTTTGTCCATAAATTTGTTCAGTTGTAGACCGAATCCGGCTCCGGAGCGGCTCGGTGGCCGAGATAGCGGTATCGGTCTCTGAATGGGCAGGGCCGAGGTTCGAATCCCATTCGGGCCGTTCCCCTGTACGCAGGACTGACCATCCTGTTGTGGGTATCGTAAGTCACGAAAGCCAGAAATGGCAGGCCAAGACCGAATCCAACTATCGAAAGAAAGAACATCTCATTATTGCTTATCGTCTACTACTAAAGAAGCATGACCTGAGAATCATCAACGCCAAGGAGATAAGCTTTGTAAACAATGAAAAACTCCCGATCCTCCAGATTCCAGATAGCGACATGCCATATCAAGCAGGTTTCACTATTCATTAAAACCATTGTGCTGCAATTCGTCGAAGATAACATTTTCCATCAGCATCTTCAGTTACTCGTTCTAGGAGATTGGGTACTACTCATATGGTTGTAACCAGTCATAACTGACACTTTTGCACTTTTCCACCTGTTCTATAGTGTGAAATGGAATATAGAATACAACTGTTTTAAGAAAATTGAACATTGTCTTTGAAATACATACGATTTCTAAATTGTTACTTTCCTGCAAGAATACTACCATAATACGCTCCATCTTGTTTCTCACCTAAGTTGTGAATGGTCCCATTTGTCCATCCTTTCATGAGCAAAACGTACCCTTTGCAACGGAAGATGCGTTGATATTCATTTCCAGCAAGCGCCGTATAAGCCACTCCCGGTACAAGGTACAAACACGGTTCTTTATCATGTGCTGCACGCTTCTTGGAAACTGTAACACCATTTATCACACGTTGCGCTTCATAAATAAGGTACCAAGCGGTGCAAGAAATGAATGCACGCATACACTTCCAAAACCCTGCAAGGGTGCGCCACAATGCACACAAAAACAATTCCACGCTTTCCTCCATTTCAGCGGTGGCAGGATGATTATGAAGGTGATGATACATTGGCACCGATATTCTACACGACAAAAGATGCTGGTGTCTTGCACCTAGCTCGAGGCACCCCGTCATATGAGTTCTTTGGTTTTCAGCTTATAAACAGGGTGTAATAGAATGGATTCACTTATGCTTTACGCAAGCATTTTCCTCTTCTTTACCATCATTAACTATGCCGGTGTTGTTGCGTTTTTTTTTAACGAGCCGCAACCCCATTTGCCCTCATGACCCGTACCGACATGCTTATTACCGTAAAGGTCGTATGATAAACGGTAAAAATGTATGTATATGGTGGAAAGAGCTCTCATTAGTTTATGCAATAAAATTACGGCGCAAGGTATAGGATAGCAGAGTGCATAATACAGCTAATTATAGAAGTTGTACTTTGATGAACAGATTAAAGTTTTATTTATTACCAATTGAATAAGCACTATTTGTTCAATGGACTAATCATGTTGTATTCAGTAATCTTGCGACGACTAATTAAATATCGCTTCAGATAAACTTACTAACGCACTAATGTGTAGGATTGCCAATCAAAAGGCCTATTATGTAACGGTTTACAATTTCTTCATTATCAGCATTTATTGATTGGACGTGAATGACGGCTTATCGATCCATTACCGTTTTTTACCAATGTTAACTAATTCAGTAACGTACAAAAGGTTTTGTGTTGAAGAACCGATATGAACACTTAGGATTACATTAATTATTTCTAAAATGAATTATCATGTTACATGAACTACAATAGGAAAGTAAGATTAGGTTAGAAATAACGAACAGCTCGATTAGGACAATTATGGGACTACTCGAATTATAGCATGAAATCAATTATCAACAAACGAATGCACAGTTGCAAACTAACCAGCGATACGGGTGCATACCTTTCTTTCACGTTTCCTTACCGATACAGGGTGGATACGGATATACCACAATAGATAGGATACGGCGAGCAAACCTTAACAAATCGTGCGTACCTTTTGCGAAAGGCGGAAAATAGATTGGAACTCGCATGCACACTCTAGTGACTGTCACATACAACTGAGTTGAAGAGTTGAAATTTGAAAATAAACTTTTGAAAATCCGCTTTGAAGTATTTAGAAAGTTTTTGCATACACACAAAAGGTGTGAAAATTATTTTTTCTTTATAAAAAAGTTTATACTGATTGATTTTTAGCGTGGAGTGACAAACAATTTTACAATGTAGAACAAAATCATGCTAAACATCGAATATGGAGATTTAATATGGAGAATATGGATTCAAACATTGCGAGTAACAGAAGCGTGTACAATTTTACCAAGCGACTAAAAATCATTGTGTATTTTGTGTGTTAATTCTATAATCGAGCTTGTTTGTAGGAGTGTGTCCCAGCGATAGTGTCCTTGTCGGTACATTTACTAAATCGAGTTTCGATCGCGGTATGTGCTGAAGCGAACCAACTGTGACACAAATCGTATTTCAACTCCTCAACTCAGTTGTATGTGACAATCACATATGGGAATGCATGGGAATCCCAATCTATTTCTCGCCTTTCGCCAATGGTACATTCAATTCGCTATCTTTTACCGCGAATATCACAAACGTTCGCGCGATTTGTTAAGGTTTGCTCACCGTATCCTATCTATTGTGGAACCCTGTATATCACAACTACCCCGTTTCGTGAACATATTTTCAGGGACTCTTCAACAAATGTCGAGATAATTTTGAGAGAATTTAACTTTGTAAAACCGCGAATATCGTTCGTGCTGGAGGTTTTGACTTTCATTCCACCATGGTCCATCAAAATACTTAGTCCTTTTCTGCTCTAAACTCCAAGTTAGCCTCAGGTAATTCAAGAGATCAGGTTCGTAGTCATGGAGATCATCTTCTCCTATCTATCCTATTGGAAACGGTTTAAACTGCGGCTGCACATTTTTTGTATCCTTTTCATACACACACCCAGCTCGCAAACTCCGGGAGCACAAAAACATTCATTTATAAATTGCTGTGCCAAATTTGCGAACTGGCCAATTAGGCTTGCCTAAAAGCGCTTTAAGATATTATAAGGAATTTTTCCTAAACTACAAACTTTCTATGCTATTTCGTTGTAATATTTTACTGCTTCTATCTGTATTGACTTGTGCGTAGTCAATACATTTCCGAGACATGAATCAAGGAGCCATTTTTTATTTTGGCTCCATTTCGCGCTCGAATTTCTTCTTCAGGTTACTTCGATTATGTTGCAATACTATTGCATTCATACTGCCAGCGCCCAATGCAAGAACCAGAACCTTTTTTATCAGTGCGTAACATTTCAGGCCAAATAAAACGTCCCTACATCTCTGGTCCTCCGTGTGACCAGTCCCTAAGAAGACGCGCTTCCTCTCAAACAGAGATAATGGGCACATTTTTCTACACATTGAACTTTACGTCTTCGAAAGCTACACTACATTCTTTCAATATTGAGAATCTTTACATTGTATACAACAACTCGCATTAATGATTATAATTCATTTGAATTCCGTTTAATGTCAGTCAATAAGTCATCTTTGTTTTATAATTAACAGTGCTCCTTCGATTTCTCCTCAAATCTACACCATGTTCGGTCATTGTACACATGCGTTCTCAGCCAGGGTTTCTCCCAAAGCTACCGGTAGCATGCAGTCGACTGTAAAATTGCATATAATTGCATACAACTAATGCTCTTCCCCAGCGTTAAGGGAAATTTTCCCATGGAGGGTTTATAAATCACATAACCTAGCAATTATTCCAATTTAGCCTTCACCTCTCGAGGCATTATTTTCCTCTCGCTGTTTGTGCTAACCCTACACCGAGAAACTTTAACGGCATTGCACAGGAAAGAGAGCAAATAAACTATAGTCGAGCAAGCGACTAGTATTATTCCTTTACCCAGCGAAAACATCAAACTTGCCGGTTTTTCTCCCTAATCCCAGATTGGATACTATTAATTCTCTACAATTTGTATTAACTTTCCTTCCTAACCTCCAACAGAACTAAAATCGGATCGAATGCTGCTCTTCGAATTAGGAGTCTTTCAACAATGCCGAATCCCCTTTTTGTCGATGGGGAGCGCAACAACACAAATCCAGGCCGGTAGATAAGATAAGCTTTTCCAAGGCATTTATCATGGTTTTTCCAATCCGAAAGCCATCCCATCCAGAACTCGATAACCGTTTGGTCAGTGAAAATGGAAAACCATTTCCGTACGCTTTTCGCAGTACGAACGATTGTCCAAGATTCGTACGCCTCGTCCAGGATGGTGGTCCTCATCGTTACAAGAACGGAAAGATTTAGCGGATCAGCGCACCGTACGAGCGGGACACGATTACCAGCTTCTGCCGGTGGTTATTGGAGAATGGACTAAACTCTCGATTGTCGATTTTATCTCATTGCTTGTGTTCCTCACGCTTTCAAGTTGTTTCCGTTTCCCTTCTTGTTCACTAAATATTTGAACTGGAATATTCACACGCACCCGACTGGCTGACTGTGCCCGAAATGGCTAATAGAGCCCACCGTAAATGGTGATTGGAAAACGGCATAACGAAGGTTTTTTAATGGCTAATGGGGGGAAAAACACAATTTCATTTATAGACCGAACGCTAACAACATTCGTTTACGGAAAAAAGGTAATTCTGCTAGCCTATTAGGTTTGAACATCGTACGGATAGAGCTACCTGTTTGCAGGCAGTGCAATGTTTTTCACCAACACGGGAGTTGATTTTATTCACCTCAAAAACCAGGAAAAAACGACCTTACAGGATATATCAGCTGGGATCAGCGTCGATAAAACCGAACACTGATAGTTCGAATTTAAACCTACGGATCCATTAGTGCGCGACCTTTTTTTTTGTGCACGTGTGAGTGTTTGTGAGTGTATTTTTTTAAAGCCTCTTATCATTAAAGGCGATTTTCGGGCGAGCAAAGGAGCATGTATCAGAACGATTGATTGCATACTCCCCAGGGGCATTCACTATTTCGAACTCGATCCGCTCATGCTCTTATGGTGCGGCGGCGCTTCATGGCAAACGGTTCGGAGATCCGATTCAATCAACAAACAGCTGTAACGTATGCCCTCCGGGATTTCGAACCAGAACCAGGCCGGTTGTTTGCAGTGATTTTAATCTTGTTTGACCAGATTTCGTCACGTATCCTTCTAATCCCCGGGTGTGGTATCTGTTTCAACTGTGCTGCCTCCCAAGCTGGAAGACTAGCTGTAAGGGTTAGCGATGGTTTTGCAAACAGACTTGAATTCGGTAGCGCAATACTTACTCAAATATGTACGTTTGAAAGCAAAGTATATTCATTGCATTTTCAACCAATTTAAAGCTAAGTTGAATGTATCAAAATGTATAAATAGTTATGTTTTAGGGCTTTTAATTATTGTTATTTATGTACATACGTAGTTTAAAATGGATACAACTAGGCATACAATACATTTGCTTCTTTATCAATAGCTAAATAATAGCATATTTTTAACAAAAAGGCTGACATTATGCATTTTTCAGTATAAAAAAGTCCCATTTATGCTGAAAGGAAAACCAATTATGTTTTACGGGAATGAGAATTTTATAATCTGTTTTTTTTACAATGTTACACATTCCACATGCCACAAAAAAATGTTTTGTTCTAGTATAAAGGCCAGGAGAAACAAATTTGAGCCACGAAAAAAATTCTCATTTAAAAAAAAATAATTATTTAATATTACAGCTAAAATGTTTGCATTTTTTCATGAAACCATTAAGCCCTTAGAGTTTTGTGCTACTCCACTCATCACTCACTGTCGGTAGTGCTTATGTCTATAGTGAATGTACCTCGTACAATAAACCCACAACAAAGACGAACAAAACACACTCAATAGCAAACTCAACGATTTTCTATTAATCAACGATCGATCGATCAGTCTCGGTGTAGCGTGAAGTAAAAACAAAAAATTCTCTACCCTACCTGAGAAACAATAGAGCTGCCCGGTGAGTCTGTGATTGAAAGTATGTAGATTAAAAGCGTTGAAAAGCTTCATCGTGAAAACCTAACCATGCGTTCTGTTTCATAGATTCGCACACTTGGGAGCATCAGGGGTTTTCCGCACTCGAAAGAGGCCTACACACACACCTACCGATACAGATGCATTAAATAGCTGCGGGAAAGCGCAACACGTATTCTTTGGCCGCCATTTCCGGTCAGCCACGTCTGTGCGCATAGTGCAACAACAGGGCCACAGATCGACTGTCGGAAAGGGACGGGATGCACGAGTAACAGTACGGAGTGATGAGCGAAAAGCTAACGTAATAAAGCGTGATTTTTTATCTACACACTCATCTCTTTTCACCTACAGTATGATGATTGTTCAATGCGGTAGTTGAATGTAGTTGAAAACAAAAACTCGATTGCATGTGTGCATCACTAGTAGGTACATTGTACACGGGTTTTAAATATTGTTTTTGTCTAGCCACAAACCATAAAAGGGTATTCAGGTGAAGGTGTAGTGCAGGGTAAAAAAGCAGCAACCTATTCGCGCAAAATGTTGCAAAAGCTTCAGTAACAATAAGCGCAAAAATAGGCATTAAACACGTTAGAGTACATACAGAAACGAAACAGATAATATTTTAAATGTTGCAGGTAAATGGAACTACATTATGCAAATCTTGTTTTGTATATATTTTTTCTTTTGAATACAAATGGAATCATATACTGGATTACCAAAACTGCAGTCAATGTTTCTTACTCGCATCGACGAAACAGATCTCCTCTCTTACTAACTTCTCGTTCCGCATACCATGACTAGCTTTTGACAACTCCTATCGTCTATTTACTTTGTTTCCGTGTGCCCCTTTTTAAATTCCCTCGAAAACCCTCGGGGCAAAATAATAATATAAATGAATCATGAAACCAATAATAATATTTGTTTGTTCTAGCATCTAGGCGATCGATTATTAGGAATGCATTGCTGCATGTTTGAGCTAAGGAACGATGATCTTACAGTATCAGCCAATCGAAACTTCACAACCGACTTATACGGAGGTAGACCAGAGACCATTCCAAATATCATTCTACGCGTAGCAAACCTGGTGAGTGACCTCTGCACACGTTCCATACATTCAATGGGGACACTAACAGACGAAGTCCAGGTCATTGAATAATATTCCAACACCGGTATTATATTGAGAACATATGAGTGAATAATAGGCAAGTCTGTTCAAACACTAGAACAGAAATATTATAATAAAACAGTTTTTACAAGGTATGAGTTCGTGGTTTGTGCATGTTTTTACATTTTAGTAACGCAATCAAACTTTGAATGAACCTTTCGTTCAAACCGCTTGATTACGCTAGAGAACGCTGTTTGCAGGTTGTATATAAGAAGGATCGAACCCAAAGAAGTTATTTTCTGCT
>KI422604.1:30182-50470 GCA_000473375.1 Anopheles culicifacies | reverse complement strand
GTTATTGTATGAAAAGTTTGAAATTGAGCAAACAAGTTGTTGATTGGTTTCATGAAATAAGTTCACTCATACTGTGAAACTACACCAAATTTGAGGTGCGGTTGCACCGATAGAAAAAAATAATTATAATATTTCAGCAATGCAATTAAAATGATGATATTTACCATATCGGAATTGAAAAAAGCTCTAAGTTTCATTTGTAATTTTGTTTTCTTAAAAATTCAATCCCCTGTATGCCTTCAATTTCTCATTTGTTTTTTATGGATGTTTTTCCATAATACATTCTGCTAAACATGTGACCTTTTAAATAGCTTACTATTAAGGAATCCATTTCATCTAATTAAATAGAATTGACCATAACACAGCCTTCTGGTCCTCCTTGTAGTGGAACAATTGTATAGAATCCATTCCTGCGATCATACTCATCGTCAAACCTTCCCGTGCAAAGGTGAAACGCAGCAGTCTACTCTAACGTTCAAGAAACTACTCACGCTACTATCGCTTCAAACATCAGGAACTCAAAGTGGCTAACGGCTACCCGTAGAGCCATTTTGTTTAAAGATCTCCTTTTTCTCACACACGCATAGACTCTCTCTCCCTCACAGTCGGTGGTAAAAAGTTTACCTCTGTCGAAAGTGTGTTTAGATTTTATCGATAAGTGCGCAAAGTGTTCCATATTTGTCTAAGCATTCCGTATGTGGTCTTCCCAACCGCACAGTGGCACCGTATCCGTTCAGTGTTCTGGTGTGTTTCTTTGCAAAAAAAAAGCCTCACCACCAGCTCTAACCTCACACGTTCCAAACTACCGTCCGAGATTTACCTCTCGGGAGTACAAATCAAAAAACTAATTATAAATAAAAGTTAAAAGTGTCTGCTAAACACAACCTCCTTCCACACGGTTCCACCAGTGTTTGGTGTGTTTGGGTTTAGGATGTAGCGTTAGGGTGACAGTATCCCCAACAAAAAATCACTCACCTGGTTGACGTCACCTTTACTTGTACGATAAAACCTAGCCTTACCTTTAAGGATATAACATCGTTTGTGCTAAACTGTGTTTTTGGGTTAATTCGCCCGTTGGCTCCATGTACTAGATGAGGTTTGTGTGGTGGAAAGTAAGTAAACCCTTAGATGCCAGCGTTACTAGTTGATATGTTCCTTCCAGATACTAGTTCACAAAAAAAGTTTCAAATTCATGATTCTGAGTGTATCGGTGAGTTCAACATACATTCAGAAGATTCATAAATCTTTGTAATTACATCTGAGCATCTTTGAAAATTCATTAACTTATTTTCAGTTTTTATCTTCGAGAATTTTTTTTTTTAATTTTGAAAAAGACTCAAATTCACTCATTTTTGGTTTAATCCATTTAATTGAATCTCCACTATGAAGATATGATTGATTCTAAATTATGAAGATTTATGAGACTATACAATTTAAAGCATCTTTGAAGGTATGTAATTTTTTTTTATTCAAACTTGGAAGAGTCTAGCATTTTATAGCAATGTTCAACTAATTCTTATCGCAAATATATAATTTAAACCAGACAACTGAAAATACTTTACGGAAAATTTAAAAAAAAATGTCGATGCTCTACAAAAATACGTTTGTTAGATCTTTAGATATTCATGCATGTCACAATTAAAGCTGTGTCACAATTCTTCTGTATTTTATGAACAAATTGGTACTTTCTTTAAACACACAATACTGATTAATTTCCTACAAAAATTTCAATTGTAGAAATAAAAGGTATCATCTATTTGTCTCGTAAAACAAATACAGAACGTTTCGTATCTCCAGAACTTATCGTACAACTCACCTTTAGCGAAACACCCGGCCACGATGACAAGCGGCAAGGTGTTTAAGATAGTGATGTTTGTCCATTGCTATAATGAATGTTTTATGTTTGGCTTTTGGTGGGCACACGGGTGGACCGGAAGGGTTTGAAAGCTTCGTCTAAAGTGAACCTCGTACCATCGCTTTTGGAGCCGTACAAACTTCACCTATATTACCTGAGGTGTACATCGAGGTTCACTCTACATCAGTGCGTTACTTGGGCCGTACGTTCCACAAAAGGGACGCTCCAAAGCGGTAGTTAGCAGATTGGTCTTCTCGGGAAAAGTTTATATCCTTACCCGGTTTTTCCTGTTTGGTGAGTACCGACCTACTAACCAACCCAGAAGCAACAGCAGTGTCTGTGCTGGAATAGAACATCCTCCGAAGTGGTCTGCACTGTATGCTTCCGTCAAGAAGTATCGCACCGTAAGCTATACCATATGGCTACACGGACTTAAACGGATGCCGTTGCACTCGATTATGCATACCGAGAAGGTGTACCCACATTCCAGTGCGCTTTTCCCGACGTCATCTTCCCGGAAAGAGTGTGATGGTTCACAAAACGCACCGTACAACCTGCAGACAAAACATATGCTAAGTATACGATGTCTCTGGCCATCGCTCGCCATTTTGGGCAAGTTATGGGATAATCTATTATCAAATACCCTTCTCTGTGCAGCACCCTCGCTGTGTTGGTTTCTTTCATCGGACGCACGGTTGCGACAAACAATAGGGGGGAAGCATATTTACCAAGGATTAACGTCCGAATATCTTCACCTAGATGCTGCCACACCTTATGCATACGCCATGCGGACAGGTTAACGGACGAATGGGTTATATTCAACGGGAAAATTGTTGCCATCCTCTGCTCTGCCCGTGCTGCCAAGCTATGCACGGGTCACCATTACGCCCCGCCCGTAAGTGGATGGAATTTATTGCAACAACGAAACCAAGAAACACGACCACCTTCAGTACGCATTTCCGTTTCCCCCTCCTCAAACACCGGTACTTTATGATCGGATGCTAATTAAAATTTTACGAACTAACTTGCTCCGTGAGAAGAGATTCCGCCGCCATCAGCTTACAGACACACACACGTGTTAGGAAGGTGATATTCAGCAAATGGACGGCCGGTAGACGTTCTTCTTAACCATACCATTAACCAGCAAATTGAAACGATAAATTACGTTCGGGTTTTACTGTCAGGATGTGTTGATGGTAGGAAAAAGATAAGACTTTCCATGCGTCCATCCTTAGCGACCCAATTGCTCGAGAAAGCACACGCTTATCGGAGACATTTTAAGCTTTACATCCTTGGTAGGAACTTGCTCGACATGAGTTTCTACTCTACCTTTAATTATATTCCATTTTTCAACACAAACATACAAAGCTAACGATAATGTATCCTTATCCAAAGTACCTTGTTCTGATCTTGTTCTAATGTTCAGCGTCTATTTCGGCTTTTTGGACAAGAAATTAATTGCACACGAAAAAAACTCCCTGTAAGAACTTTCAAAGACGAAATCTTGAAAATGTGTTCCACGCGACCAATTGTTACTCACGCTAGAAACTAAGAAGGTGGAAGAATCCTTGTTACTTCCATTATTATAATCATGGGATTAAATTAAATTGTTAAAATTAATTAAGCATGCAACAGAATGTCTTCAACCTTTGTGAACAATTCTCTCTCTCTCTCTCTCTCTAGGACCGATGGAATTTTACATTTAATTTTTAAGACATTTTAGACACTTAACCACACTATTGCTACCATGCTTGTGTGCTTTAAAACCGCCTACTGCGCGCTCTGATCATGAATAAATGATGTTTTGTTCGCTCTTTCTAGCAAGCGTAAAGCTACTACCGCGTCCTTTGCCCCCGGGCACGAATGCCGAACAACGGGAGAAAAATTGATACAAATGACACACCACCATTGCTGACATCATGCATTTGAAACGAACCGGGAACAAATCACGTCCAGCACCGGTACATTGAGAAAAATTGTTCAGCAAACTGTCCGCACGTCTTGGTGACATTGGTTCCCCACCTAGGCTGGGTTCAGTGTCACAGCAGCACCCAACATCCCGAACTTCTATGCGGTGGACACAAATTTGCCTCCATTCGGCAGACTCGGCATTCAATTGCCTGACTCCGTTCGATCTGTCTCCCTCTGTGTGCGTGTATGTGGTGTAGGTGAAGTCGATGGTTCGCCTTGCACAACCCGTTCCCGTGGAAGATTTTCTATAGAGTTCCCTATTTTCCATAAGCGAGTTCCCTCTTTCTCTTTTTCTCTGCGAGCTTGTGTGTGTGTGTTTTTTTTGTCTCATTTAAATGGTTCTTCACGTGTGACGAACGTGATGGGAATGGGCAAAACAAATGCCAAATGCGCTCGGTCACGCTGGCAAATGGTTCGATGAGATCGTTCGGGCGTGTTGGTGCGGGGCGTCCAACGTCTGAAAAGCGTTCCAGCGAATGTACTGGAGTGGAACAGCGCTCATCACTATGCCGATTGCACGCCAAAAGGACAACGTTACGTTCCACGCTGCTCGGTCGGTGCATTTCATCGGATATGGGGGGTAGTAGCATCACTTTGTGGCGCTAAAAATATCCCTACTAAAGCCAGCAACCCAGGATGTGTACGGCGGAGAGCTTTAGCAGTGACTGCGAAGAAAGCAAATAAAAAAACAACATGACATTGAAAGGCAGAAAGCGAAGAACCTACAACTATCATCATTTGAATGTTTGCATTTACTTGCCAAAGCATTTCCGGACCCGTGCTGCCTCTACGTCGGAGCCATTTCGTATGCATCTCCAATATCCCCATTTCTTTGGTGTTTTTTACTTGACCAATTCTGCCAACGACTGCAGGCGACGAAATGGGTTACGTACAACGTCCTTAAGCATCCGCTTACTCTAGCAAGTTTTGCCTATCTCTAGCTGGAACATATAGACTTTTTGGATCTTTTTTCTACCAAATTTGAAGTACATGATCGAACGACTATTTCAGGCTGGGGTTTTATTTTCGTTCTACAAAAAAAACACATGACTGCAGAGAAAGGGGATGAAAGCTCTGTTTTTTTATTTGTCACACTCCGGGACAATATAAATGTACAAACCATGTAAAACTGTTACTGGTGTCTGGCACCGCATGGAGACCTGCGTCGTACAAGGAAGCTCATGTTAAGGAAAGCATGTTATCGCTTGGAGCGATACAACAGAAAAAAACGGGCGAACCATTGTGAATCTGTAGCAAAGAAACCCCGGGGCCAATTTGCTCAGCTTCTCTACGGCCATTCGTGCCGCTCGTGTACTGTGAGGAGTGCACGTAAAATGGCCACCAGTAGTCGAAACGACATTCGGCTGCTTATAAAGTACGCTCACTCACACAAAGCAGCTTACTGCTGCACTACATCAATCGAGATAAGCTCGACCAGCCAGCACGTTGCAATTGACCGAATGCCAACTTAGAACTCGCCGCAGTACCGTGTTCGTGTTGACAAATTGAAGCATCTCGGCCCGGACTGTGTCCTGTCCGCATTTGTCGCAGGCTATAAAGCGTTTCGAGTGCTTACTTGCATGGTCGGCTGTAAAATCGCTTCTTATCTGATACATGTCCACGCGAACTCTTGAGCGAACTTGGCTGAAGTCTTCGATCGATCTAGATTAAGGTGACCTTAAGCTAAATCTTGTGGATTCAGCAAAATATCCATCTCACCGTATTTATGGACATTCTGTGTCTTTTATTAGAAGCGTTTTGCAACGCCATTTTACATCATTTAAGGGCCTACATCAACCGAACCGTGTATCAAACGCTAATTGGATCGGTAAGTGGTGTACCAGCACATTCAACGGGCGCGACCATAAAGAATGCGACCGATTTCCGGAATCCTTGCTACGTGCGTGCCGAACCGATACCAAAGAACAGCACAATCTGCAGAAACACGTTACGGTTTATTCTACGACCACCCTTGCCGTGTGTTTACTGAAATTGAGTATTCCAACCGTAAGCAATGGTGGAATGCACGCGCAAATGCGTTTTACGTAATTTGCATAAACGGTGTGCCGGTGCAACGAAAAGTTCCGAATGTCAATGGCGTCATTTCGCCTGCCGCATCGGTTTCGCACGGGAGAGTTTGGGGCGGGAAGGAAAATTCAATAATGCCAAACGCTCGTATCAAATAACACTGCCGCATATGAAATGAGAATTCCAAAGCCTTCTTCCGCGGTTTTCCCATCCACAAACTACCTTCTCCAAACCGTGCTTGCCGTGTTTCGGTTGGAACCCTTTCCAGAAAGTATATACCCATCCATGGTGGGATGCACTGTCGCCCTTTCGACATTGGCGAAGCTTTCCTTTCTCGAAACCCGTTACCATAGCAAAAGCTCACTTGAATATCATGTGAGATACTGGCGAACGGAAAGGTGCTCAGTGCTACCGACGGTGCACTGGGAATAGGCTGAGATGTCCTGAAACTAGACCACGCTCCACGCAACCACGATGTTTCTGCAAACTCGGCAAAACTGATGAAACCTTTACACAGACGTCACAGGCACATCATAAGCAAACCGATTCGGCGGTAGTGCCAGACATCCGCCTGCCCGCCTTCCATCGTCCCGGTCGTGCGGTTTAAGTTTGGAACTTGTCGTTCCGAAACAAAACGCCAAAAGTCCAATGTTTCATCCGATGAAAAACGATTTTGCTACGTACACGGGCATGCTGAGGCTGGCAGCCAAACCGAACCGGTCATTAATTTGCTAATGTCAGCGGAAAATGTGTGATGTGCCTTTTTCACGCTCCAACTGTCCATCCGTGTGGTCCGTGGTTTGACTCCGGTTCGGCTGATGTTCGGCTCATCCACTATCACGCCGGCATGAAGATATTCATCTACGGTGCAACTCAATTCCTAGGATCATAGCTTTTGTGAGACCAGATGAACGTACCATCTACGCAGTGGGGTATTTCCCACAGAATCGATACTGTCACACTTATTGCCTGTTTGAATCATATCCTTCCAGTGCACTATTGACCATTTTTGATGTTTTCAGAATTGGAATCTGATACACGATAGTAAGACTTTTATGCGGACTTCCTGTAAAAACATTCACTGCTGACGTATTGTCGCTGAGTGATCGCCTTTTGTCGCCATAGCTTATAGTACCAAATTCACACTTATTTTCACTCACATTATATCTCTTTCATCTTGTCATCTTCCCACACTACCCTTATCACTATCACTGATACAATCACACCGACACTGACTCACACGAGTACGAAATACTAAAAACACATCAACTTGATGACTACAGCATGGCGACCAAAAAGTAAACGTACGCTTTCCTAACACAATGCAAAAAAAACAGGTCAGAACTCTTGTACAAACTACCGAAACTGTAAACACTTTATTAGCAACAGCTGAATCATGGCCACCACGAGCATCATTGGGGCGACCGGAACACTTTCCGCTAGTACGTTTGCCGATCGATTGCAGGGCGTACGTCCAGCGGCCGATTCGCAGACGCACACCTCGATCTCTCGACCTTGCCGGTCCTCCTTGAAGCAGCTGGACGAGGTAGAAGATTCATTGTCCACATTGAGTTTAGCACACATGTAGGTTATGTTTTCAACTGTGGAAGAAAAGTTTCAACCCACACCCACCGCAATTAGACTCCCGTGCCATGCCGTATGACCCGCAAGACTCGTGCGAGTGCGGACAACAAAGAAGCAACACTTACTTGCACCGTTGTAGCGGAAAGAGTACCGTGCGCACACCTCACCACGTACTAGCCGGCAGGCAATTTGGGATGGTTTGTCCTTATACTCCTCCCACATGTAGTCCGTGTCCGGTATGTTAGTGTTATCTGCAAGGGCAAACATAACGGAGTAAGGAGAAGTGTCGAGAAAAAAAACCCTCTCCGCTCCAATGAAGAATTCCAAACAACACCAAGTCGTGGCCATCGTCAAAACCAAAAACTGCCCATGAATGTCCACACGAAAACGGTGCAAGATGGAAGCGCGGTGGAGGAACCCAGCTACGCATACTCACTCGTTATTACTAGCGGATGAAAACATGGGATGCCTTTCGCCTTCTTCAGGATGTTGTCGCAGCTCAGGTTTTTGTACGGTGTGTCCTTGTTGTACTTCGGGCCCATCCACGTAAACCGGAAACAGTACGGATTGGTTTTGTAATTTTCCACCGGTGCCAGCGTGGTGTTTGGTTCTTCTGAAAAATTGAATTACACCACTATTTGAACGTGCACCCGTTGCAATTGTGTGGCCGTTTTTCACACACAGTGTTGACGGTGTGTCAACGTGTTGTGCTACGGACGTGGCACAGTGCATCGGTGAGACGGTCGGACCTACCAAGACTAGTAACGGGCTTGCAGAAATAAATCAAACCAAGCGACAGCAAATAAATTGCTTTCATTTCCGAACCAAAGATGATCGACATCGATGTCGGCTAGGATTGAGCTTATATCCTGAATCTGACCACCGATTCTGACCGTTGACCGTTGGGCTTATTTATGGGTGATTCACTTTTATCTCTTCGCAAGAATCGTCTTGCGTTAGCGCCAAGGCATCACAACACTTTACACTAGCCAAGTGTCTAGATCAAGATGACCGGAATGCGGAGAATCACTATTGCGACTGTTGGCCCAAATGAAAACTATTACCCTTTCGCCAAGAAAAGAAAGCTTATCAGTTTCGTTCAATACCTAAAGAACTTTACATACTCAGTCACACGCTCCTACACACTTACCTACGATACGATAACAAGAGCGAAAATATGAAACGCCAAGAAATGGTATCGTGTGTTTTCTCTTGATTATCTTATCACAGGTGCTTCGAAAAAACTGTACGCCATTTATGAACGATGACCTCCCATCATCAATATGTTTACTTCGCCCACCCGACCCTCGATACTGAGATTTCTGGCTGAACTACTTACCTCTATCGCAGTATTGGTATTGGTGCGGGTGTACTGCAACCCATTGACAAGATGGCACCGGATGCGCTAACAAATCGACCTCTAATTTCGCAAAAACTGCACTCCTACTTGAAAACTATTTCATCGTCCATCGTCGTTTCATTCCACATTTTACAAGCTCTTGCTTTCTTATCAACCGTTCAGTTTCTGTACGCTAAAGGTTCCCAGTTCATAAAAATACGCGCAACGTTCGCGACAATGCGGCGCCGACAGTCATCGAATGCTAGTTCAAGTTGGCACATACGAACTGCGGGCGCACGTTGAATCAGCTAATTGACGACCTGCTAGCTATTTGTCTGTGAATAATGTAGTGCTTGGAAGTTGGGAGCAATGTCAAAAATCAAAATATCTTATTAAAACTATCCGACCATCCACTAGTTGCATGCAACCGTAATCGGAACATTCAGAAATGGATTGACCAGATGAAGAGTTGGGCAAATGACCAAACCCGTTATACCCGTATTCTTCTTCTTCGATGGCTCTACAACCTCGAGAGGCCTTGGCCTGCCATTTCTGGCCTTCATGACTTTATCCGTAACAGGACAGTCAGTCCTGTGTACGGAGGAATGGCCCGAATGGGATTCAAACCTCGGTGTTGCCCGCTTGGAGACCGGAGCCGCTAACACATCTGTGAGTGACTCCAAAGTCCCGTATCACGTGAGTTATGCCCATCAGCACGGAGAATCGACACTGCAATTTTGTGTTTTGAACACAATTAGGTGTGTATCACATTGTGCTATTGTTATTTCTGCCAAGCCAGGAAATCTAAAAAACAAATTTATTATCAACAATGTCATGCAAGCAGTCATGTTTACTCCACTGTACCCTACATTGAACAATGCGTTGTCTTTTATGACTACGCTTATAAGCTTATTCATTACGTAATAAGTAATGCTTTTGCTTTAGCTAAATTGCTTTATGGACTATTTTTAAGTTACTTAAATTAAAATATACCTTACACATGTCTAAAACAATTATAAAAATCAAATGTTGTTGATTTGGAACAATATCAACGGTTGGCATCGTGGCCCAAAACGAATGACAGTGTGCAACCCCAAATTTGACAGTTCATTTGACGTTTCAAAGGAAAGAAAAAAAGCAAAACGCTAGTTCTGTCACCCTCTCCAAAACAAACGCATCTAGTTTTGCAGAGTAAAAACACCATACTGAAGTGTTCTGGATATAATTTGTTTGTTTTTTAAAAATAATTCATCAAATCACCAACCATGACGACTGCTGCCCGCCCAACGTTCGATCCCGCACGCGGTGGTAGCGGCCGTGGCGAGAAGGATCTGAGCGCCCTTTCCAAACAATACAGCAGTCGCGATCTGCCAGGCCACACGAAGCTAAAGTACCGCGACCAGGGCCAAAGCACAAGCGAGGAGCTGCGCAACCGGGATTTCCGCGAGGAACTCGAAAAGCGTGAACGCGATAACAAACAAGGCAAGGGAACGGCCGTCCCGACAGCACGCCGCGCTCTGGAACAGAGTTCGAGCGGTGTGAGCGGCAGCACCAAAAGACAGAAGCTGGAAGCACCTCAAAACCTTGACGCAGACGATCCCGTAGACAGCGAAAACTCGGATACGGATTCGGACGAGGACGATACGGCCGCCCTGTTGGCGGAGCTGAACAAAATCAAGCAAGAGCGGGCGGCAGAGACAGCAAAAAAGGAACGAAGCAAACAGCAGGAAGAGGAACGCATCCGGATGGAAAACATCCTGTCGGGAAATCCGCTGCTAAATTACTCCGCCACTGCCAAAGCCGAGATGAAGGTGAAACGCCGTTGGGATGATGATGTCGTGTTTAAAAATTGCGCCCGTTCAGAGCCGGAGAAGAAATCGAACCAGTTCGTAAATGATTCGTTGCGATCCGATTTTCACAAGAAGTTTATGGATAAGTACATTAAGTAAGCATGCATTAGGGGTAAATAAATCAGGCACATCCCTTTTTCAAGGGTTGATGGGTTCCAAAAAATTGCAAATATTATTTCATTCAAAGGGAACAGTATTTGAGAAAATGAAACTTTCGTTGCACTTAAACAACTGATTATTTTTGAATGAATATGGTACGAATTCACATTCTTAGTATATTTCTCATCTAGAACTTACGCACCAGTTTCAGTGCCGAATGCAGTGAAAATGGTTATTCAAACATATAAATTAGAATGTTGCTTGTTTTGTTTAGTAATTCGATTTGGGTTTCATTTTGTTGTTCCTAAAATAAACCGGTTCCCGTGCTTACCATGCGTACGCATTTCAAGCATTTATACACCTATAATCTTAATTAGTAAATTCCTTCGTATATGCCAACTTCATCACAATAACACGAACCTGACGGACTTCGGGAGAGCAATTTGCATGGTAATGTAGGTTTTTCTATCAAGAATTGGAACGTGTAGGATAGCATCCGTTCCCTACGTCCCCTTACGATCATGCCAATTTGTGGATACATTCATGTCCCGTGAAAACTCATAGTTTAGCTACAGGATTCGTTTTAAATTTGAGACATTTGGTAAGAAAATACATATTACGATGCCTCGCAGGATGAAACATGGCAGAGCAAAGAGCGAATTGTTTTCTCTATCACACAACAGGTTGAAGTCAATGGCAAGTAGCTTAAGTTACGAGAGCCCTCTCTTGGCGTTAGCAGCGCTTATGATCATGCCAATTGCCTCATTCATGTTACGATTAAAAAGAAGGTTGATGAATTGATGTAATGGCCGCGTATTCCAATGGCACCGAAATCCTACACTCTAAGTCTGGTAAAATTTAGCTGGCTGACATAGATATGAACAGGTCGTGCCACAAATAATGCAATTTCTCCCACGTCTTTATTATCCCTACCTTACGCCTAGCAGCGGAGCCTGCGAACCGTCCATCCTCTGTGAACACCCTTAGTACATTCATTCAAACACACCGAGAAACTTTGTATCAAACGTAGACATTAAGATAAAGGGAAATAGTAGTGACTTTTCTCCTAATCAACCGGAGAATGGGACTGTTCCTGTTTCTACTGCACATCAAAAGAAAGGGTGTTACGTAAAAAACGACTAGAGAAACGAATTGCTTTCGTTCGTTTAAATTAAGAAATAAATAGTGGCCGTACAAACTTAACAAATATCGAATTGGAAACGAATTAAAAAGGCGTATTGTAAAAGTAAAATAATAATCTCGAGGTGGGTTAAAACACAAAACTTTCATAGCTATCCTTAGCTTATAAATTTGGTATCGAAATCTTAACGTAAACTAATTATTTTGCAATATAATGGCCATCGATCCACAAAAACAAGGATGAATTCTTTGGAAAGGTTACGGTACATGACACTGAACAAAACATTACTGTTTAGAAATGGTCTCTGCCCTATCCACGTAGCAGATTGTGAAGATTGGCAAGCAATGAATCACCAATTCGCTTAATCTATGTACAAATACAGAGCTAAGTTACCTCCTAGGAACCGATATCGGGCAGCCTTCCGTTCCGTAAGCCAAAGCACCCTACAGCTGCATCTTTACACCCCTATGCGTAATCCATGAATGTGGCCAGGAAGTCTTACTTACGATGCGAAAAATACCTTAGCTGGCATTCCTGATGCCACAGTCAGTTAGGGAACCCAATTCCGGGGTGCACTGTAAGGGAAATGGCGAAACGGTACCGAGCGAAGGTGACCCACTGGTACGGTCCTTTGCCGAACCGTTCTTCCGCCGACCGGTGGACGGTGTAACCGGTGCCACATCGATTCCCACTGCCTGCGGAACATCCGCTGCCAGGAACGTATCCAATGGATTGGTAAGATCAATCGAAAACTGTGCCTTGCAGCGTTTCAAGTTCCGGTGCATCAAATAGTAGGATTTGTGTTTGAACAGCTTGAAACAGCCCTCGCACTGGTGCATGCTAGGCTTCTTGTGGCTGCCGATGTGCTTGTCGAAATCGTACTTCAGCTTGAAGCTAAGGTTACATTCGGTACACTCGTATGTGCGCGGCTTACGCGGATGCTTGGGCAGCTCGATCGTGTCCCGGGGAGCCGTCTGATGATGGCTGCGGATGTGCAACCGGAGAGTGGACTTGAAATTGAAAGCCTTCGAGCATATGGTACACACCAGCTCATCCTTGTCCGCATTCAGTGCTTCTACTCCCAGCTCGGTTACTACGAACGTGCCACAGGCGGCATCAATATAATGTCCACCAGGGCCCGACGTCGGTGAGTCAGGAGATGCATCGCACGGAACGGCCACGTGTACCGGTATACCGTTGTGCATGGTGATGGTGGGTGGTTTACACTGGGCCTCACTGTTGTACATCTGGCTTAGCATGTCGAAGTACGCATCCTCATCGTAATCGTAGCCCAATTTTGCTCGACACCCATTACAGAGGGGTTCAATTTTACCACCGACTGGTTTAACCTACAATTACAGAAAACGGTCACAACGATGTACTACGCAAGCGGTCTCTAACACCGAAACCAGTAGCATACCTCTATTTTGGCAATCTTATAAATATTATCCACTATCCGTTTTAATTCTTCCGCCGATTCGGTTCCGATTGAACTGAGCTCCTCGAATGGTAACAAACACATCAAACATTTTCTGAGCGATTCTTTGGTGCCGTTAAGGCCAGTGGAACTTTCCTGTAGTATTTGGTTCGATTCGTTAGCTTGTGGTAATTTATGTTCCACCTGTTTAATCTCTTGCACTCTTCCCTCAATCGTGCTGTAAAGAGGAACAGCTACATTATCTCCGTGCTATATTATTCCCTTACAGAAAACAATAACATTACCTTGGCATTGTTGCAATTGGTACATTTCCACTTTGCGTCTCCATACCCCGGTTAGGAAATGCAACACAAGGTGCGAGGGGAAAACACTGCGCAAAGGATGACACAAAGCAGAGCACCTTCCTACCCCACCAGCACTCCAACAAGGATACCACAAATAATGAAAACGTCCACTATTTACTCAAAACACGTAAGTTTGGTAGCATTTTATAGCGCTAATGTATAATCCCACAGGCGACAGGTAACCCCCACAGAACGCAACAGCCCCTGGCCAGGGGCAACCTTAAAGGTAAATAAACTAACTAAACCCCCAGCAGCAAATGTTGATCGAGAACGTATTTAACGGTTTGCGTGCTTTGAAAAACAATTGCCGCCAAAGGATGGATTGTAGTGGATGCGATATTCCTTTCCGTTCTCACTCGTTTCACGCAAATTTTCACCCAATTGCAGCAGGAAAAACTCCCACCCCCTCTTCGAGGAGTGCTGACTTTTCTTTCTTTTCTGTCCCTGCTTCGTCGTCGTCCTTCTGGTTTTTCTTTCCTTGTTTTGAAGGTTTTTTTTTCTTCCCAGTAAACGTCAAACGCATTTTGAAAGCCGAACGCGCTCGAAGTTTTCCGAAGTGGCAGTACGAACCGTGTTCGAACCAAATACCGATTTCGAACATACATGGCGTGCTTACGCTATTCTCCAACAGGTGGCGCTATGCAAGCGCGTATTTGTAGTTTCAAAATGCTGCGAATTCATAACCGTTAACGGTTGTTCCAACACCTAAATTTACAGATTCATATCTATTGTCGGCATACCCAGGAATCGCTATCAAATAATAAAACGAAATAATGTGATTCCTTTTTAAACCTTTTCTTTTTTTAAATTCTGAAGTCTGATATGGACGAGGCCGAAATTTGTTGTGTATTAATGTTGTAACGATTATGTTTTAATAATGAATAGCATAACTGCAAAGATAAGTTCTGATGTTTTGGTTATTCAACGAATTGTGCAAAAAATAAAATTACTAAAAATAATAGTTTAGACAAGGTTAAATAAAATAAACACTATAATAATTTAATAAAGTGCTAATACGATAGCTACAAAACTTCTTCAAATTATCATTTGACTCATAGTGCTACTCTTTCCGAGAGAACTTAAGCTCTAAAACAAACAAAAATTCAAACATCTAGAGCATGGAAGCATACGGAGACACGGTATATTGGTGGAATATAGAAATCATTCACACCTGGCAGAATCATGATCAGGTATGGCATAGACTGTTTTAGTGTGAATTTGTCGTACGAACCCTCACAATCATAGAACAGATGTAGCGCGAAGGCAAAAATTCAATTTGCACGTTTTGAGTGATTTTTGCCATGCGACGACAGTCAGTTGGGTACTAGGATTACAACGAAAAACGTCTTCAAAGAGTAGCTTCTCAACATGAAGTACTTCTTTACAACTGGAATAGTAACGCTTGTAACGTTCACTTTGCTGGTTCAGTGTAAACATGCAACGATAAGTAAACGTGATGTATCGTTCAGAGGGTTGCAAAACAAGTCGTACAAATTTGTTCATTTATTTAAGGTAAGTGAAATCGGGGAAAGGTGCACATCAGTTTCCATCTCTCAATTACAATCATTAAACGCATAATATTGCATGCGTTTTATCCGCAGCTAAACTGGCATAAGGCAGCTGCGTACTGCAGGTCCCAGGGACTATTCCTAATATCCATTCATAACGATGAACAGCTACAAGGAATCATTCGATATCTAAACGAAACTGGATATTACCACAACGAGGTTATGCTGCAGATGTGGACTTCGGGTAATGATCTGGGAGAGTATAATCAGTTCATCTGGACATCGACTGGTGAACGCATGGTACTCGATCGGTGGACAAAGGACGAACCTAACCATGTGGTACATAACGAAGAGGAGTGCATAGTAGAACATTGCGTGGTACTACAGCACTACACTACTAGCACAGAAGAACATCCTGTACCAATTGTCTACTCATTAGACGATAGGCCTTGCGAGTGGCAATACAATTTCATTTGTGAATCGTTGGATGCTTAAAAACGAATGTTTATTTGGCTCATTAAACAAGTTGAGTCAGTTCCACGAAAATGTGAAATGTCAGTTCGGCGAAATAGTGATAGTTTCATTTTCTTTTTTTTTTATTTAATGTTACTAATCAAACGTTCGAATGAGCTAAATGTGGAAAATGTCGAATTTCGTAAACCGTACAAGTTCGATAGAAACCCTCCCGATAGGCTGAGATCACTTACAAACACATGTGCGTACATGTACGAAAACGAATTTATTCAAATAAAAATCGTTTAAAGCAATATATGCGTACCTGTGAATGACGATTTTTTTATCCCCAGAAGAACGGCCGGACCTTATACTTTGAAAGGCGATGGAAAAAGGTAATAAATGTCTTAAAGCATATAATTAAGCTCATCTACTTCGTTGACTTCGTGATCGTTTGACGATCTTCCACTTCAAGTCAAGAAAGAATCCGTTTTCATTATCATCTTCTCAAGTTCTTAATATAAGAAACTTGCCATACAAACTATTCTTCTGGCAATTGAGCCTAGATACATATTTTGGACAAAAATACTAAACATATTTTTTTAAGTTCTCCAAATTCGAGGGTTCCTATTTCATGTTGAGTTTAGAATATATTTTTACTAACACAGCGATAATGAAGAAAAAGGACATCACAGCGAAAACGGAATATGCGACAGAGGTGAGTTAATCTGTAGTAAAATTAAACTTACTCATTCATTCTTTAGTTTGTAAATTACTATAGATACAGATGCTTCCTCTAAATCTTCAACCACCTGTGACCCCGACTGTATACGTGCCTAATCCTAAAGTGTTAATTTTCTAACCACGTTTGTGATAAATATAACACGAACGAAGACCGAATGGATTCACGATCATCTCCCCAATTTGATAAAGATGCCATCGATACTTGTTTCGAGTGGCTGGAACCAGCTATGTAAAGTTATGCAAACAATGTGAAGTCAGATAAGTTTAGTACGATTATCATGGAACTCTGTAATGGTAATCGCCAAATGTAACAGTTCAGAGGCCACATTGCATTACATCGATCGATTATTTTTGCCTAGTGCCTGCCTAGTGAATAAATCTGTGAAGCCCAAAATTCCCAACAATACTATATGACCTCCATGAAAACGTAAGAACATCTCCTCAGCTGTAGAATATTTACTTTGGAATATTTCAACGCATATAACGAATGCATATATGTTTGATTTACTTATCGCTTGACGCTACTTTTATTTTGCCTCGGAAGTCTTGTAAAGTCTGCCTATCCAATATCCCGGCCTTCATGGCAAATGCATCAACGCCATCACTCCACCTGAGTTTGGACCTTCCATGCATGCTCTTTCTATATCGACGGTCTGAAAACGCTTGAAGGTTCGGGTCGTCCGGTGCCTTTCGCACGACATGGTCAGCCGTACATATTGAACGTGACTAAGATATTACGTCGGTTTTGGACAAAGTCCATTAGAGCCAGACGTGGGTATCTAAGTTTACAGCTTCGCGAAAAACCCTCTTTAGAGGCTCCAGGCATAAAGGAAGTTAGGTCCCCAACAGTAGCCGACTTATTCCTTCCGTAGACCGTTCATTTTATTATTATCGGTGACAGTGATGTTCGACGGCTTGAAATGTGACATCATCTAACACAGGCGAGTCGTTAAGCAATTAAGTATATGCCATCAGCATATGCTAAGATATGTATTATCTTATATATGCCCGAAGTTTATGATGTTCACGGGTTCGATAGCTCTAGGCTGAAACGTGGCGTAGAGCTCCTTTTTTGTTAATTAGGAAAATGTCTTCGAAAAGCGAAGGAAGGACACCGTCTTCCGATAAAGAATGAAATCCACAAGTAGACCTTGACGGTAAAACTCAAGATTTACCGCCCAAACCCAAGGATCAACTGAGATACGTATTACTCCTCGCAAGAGCGTGTATGTTCTGCACTGCTGCCACTGCTACTCCAATGTTTCCTTCATGTATTGTCTGCTCTTTGTTCTACATATTGAGCAAGATATGGTATGCAGGAATCAGCTCCGCTGCTGTACCGCCAGCTGGATCCTGGCGAATAATGGGCACTTGAAAAGTACGTTATTTTGGCACGTCGCTCAACAATGTTATCAACTTAAAATATTATATTCACTCGAATTTTAATACTTTTTACTCAGTGGAGGATTAACCTATGGGCAGAGTTGGCGACCGACAGGAGGCTCGCCGGTCAGGGGGACCTCGTGGTTCAGTGGAGACATAATGTTGAGGACTCAACTTCCATCCCGCCAGGGACCTCCAAAGAGCTTGATCCGCCACAGTATTTACTACAAATATGCTACAAAACAACTAAATGATCAGGAACCAAACTGCGGTCAACCGATGTACGAAGTATACACTAGTAACAAAATCGTACTTTCATGCTTTCTCGCTTTGCCTAACTTACGATCAAACCTGCCAAAGTGAGGAGGCACGATGATTTTGCACGTTGGGTAGGGACAATTGAAAGAGGGGCATAACCTCAAAGAACGATCATAAACATACACAGGTAACGAGCTAAGCAATGGCGGTGCATCAATATAATTGAGCAAAAAGAAACCTGCAAATGTGGATTAGGAGCGACTTTATTCGAGTGAGTCGATACTAAGTAGCAGACCCCCGGCGGCCGAAGGGGAGTGAACAATAGGATCCCTTATTTTCAGAAAGACTCAACACTTCTTCTTCTTCTTTTCTGGGTCTACAACCTCGAGAGGTCTTGGCCTGCCATTTCTGGCTTCCGTAACTTGAAAGTACCCGTAACAGGATAGTCAGTCCTGCGTACGGGTGAACGGCCCGAATGGGATTCGAACCTCGGTCCTGTCCGTTAGAAGACCGGCGCCTCGGTCTCCTCGGCCGCCGAACTGCTCCATACTCACCACTAGTAACGAGCAATAATTTCGAGACATGGACAGAAGTTTCTGGACACGTACAGGACAGTAAAACAGTGGCATGTCCTCACAAAGATCCTGTATCGTTCCAACCACGACGAGAGAACGTCTCCTGGTGGACCGCCAAAAAGGAAGGAAGACCAAACCCAACACCTAGAAGGAAGGAAGACCGAAGCAGAGCCTACCTCGTGGCTGGACACCCGGCAGGAAGGAATAAATAAAAGTAGGATTCCACCCGGACCAATTTTAAAGATATATGGGGTGAGATGAAAAAACTGCAACAACATTCAGCTGTAAAACTTCTTCCAGTCCACCATAGCATTTTATTGTTGGATTAATCAGAAAATTAATTTTCCGATTTTCTTTATAGTAACTAACGTTAGGCGGAAACGGGTGAATGAAACGATTTTACACTTATCGAGATAAAGCTCGAGATAGGGAATCATTGGCACACTACGAAGACTATATCATCGATAAAAAGGACAAACAGTAAGGGCTCAAGGATCGTCAGGATATTCTGACGAACAGAGGCTCCGGGTATGAAAGGAAAGTTTAGTTTTTAAGTTAGCACGATACGAACTGCTTCCAAAAGAAGATACGTAGTACATCTATGCTTCCTAAACCACATCCGTACCATTCCCACCGACACAAGACTGATTATCCTATTGCTGGTAAACACAAGTGAACGAGGTCAAAAATGAATGAACAAGATTTGGTGGTTGCAGTGCCTTGGTAAGTTGAGCAAAAGCAGTCAAACAGTGAGTGAGTTGGATAATGTAATTCATATGTTTATTACGGGTATGACACGATTTGAGTCCAAAAGATTAAACATAAAGGATCAACATCATCATCATCGTGAAAGTTTCACGAATTGTAATTTTCCGAATAACAGTTTTGTAACATTTTTAGAATCTGTCTCAATAAAACCTGATCAAAACTGATGAAGGTTCACGGTATCGTCCGAATAACAGTTTTTTTTTACATTCTTAGAATATGTACCTTACAAACTCTTCGTTTCTACTTAATGTTCGCTTTTGAACTCAAGCTATTTTTTGCCATAGATTTGTTAAGCGCATCGATACGGATGCGCTCGTTCGTACGAAACTCCCGCTTCTCGGATGGTGTCATGTGCGTCGCCTTTCTGATGACGGGGTGAGTCATGCAGTACTCCGCCGGATTATAGCGTGGAGCATCCATATCATCCCAGTTTTCATCCTCTTCTCGGAGTCGTTGTGCAGCCGCTGCCTGTTCCAACTGTTCTTCGGTTTGTGGCGAATTGTCCGTGTTGGAAGTATCTTCATCCAGCGTGTACTTGTACACTTCAATTAGAGCACGGTCAGGGCAGCTTTTCTGGTGATCTTGCAATTCCTGTCTCGGGACATGATGCGCACGATTGAAGCAACAAATGTCTATCTTCGCATTCGGGTATTGGCGACGGCATTTGAATAGGTGTCTTTGTATGCGGGCAGCCGGAATAACGTGCGCTTTGTTGTAGGGACAAATAATAACCGCACCGTAATTACCAACATTCAATTCGTCCATTTCTTCACAGATATCAACAGCAGAGGTCTTGATACGCAATACGGCTTCCACCAATATTTCCGAATGTTTTCTAGTTCTGAGCTTTTACAGGATGCAAATTGCAATCTATGTGGACAATAACACCTCTGCGTAACTGCGAACTGTCTCGACGATTCAGCTGTATATTGTAGTGATGGGCAATGGGA
>KI422604.1:0-15463 GCA_000473375.1 Anopheles culicifacies | reverse complement strand
TCCGTGTAATTTTTAGAATATATTAAATTAAGTTATCAGTCTTTATCCAAGAATGTGTAAAGATATTCTCTCTGGTATAACTGATTTAGCTCTTAAACTATTTTATCCATTTACGCTTTTTAGTGCACTTACGATATTTGTATCATTTCAAACATAAATATTGTTTTCCCCGCAAGCAATTCTTTTGGCTTTTCTTAAACCGTCGATTCAAATCTTATCTGTCATATTTCCGCCGACGAAATGACAAAACAGTAAAAAGGCACGAAACGAAGCAGGCAGTGCGGTGTTGTTATGTAAAATAAACCAACTTTACCGGCCACAAAATGCTTAAGTTGTTCCAAAACTCCAGCCTGCTAGCACAGCAATTTAAAGGATTAGTATCGGTCCGACACTATGGCAAACCGAACAAGAAATACCTCTACAAGGATGGCATACTGAAGGACCAGATCTACTATTACCCACGGTGAGATACACGACTCTAGTTTATATCAATTCAACGCGGTTGATTGATGCAATTTATTGTTTTTAGGGATGGCAACCGCGAAATACCAGCATTAGAAGGAGAACCATCCAAACTATTTAGCGTCCGTCGGTTGAAACCAATCAAAGGTTTGCCGTACTGGGAGAAACGGATATTACGCGGTTTGGGATTATACGAGGTAATAGCAGCAGGATTCAGTTCCGGTTTAGCACGACCAGTGGCGGATCAAGCTGTTTGGGGGCCCCTGGGTCGTCTCGGGGCCCCTGTGCACGGCGGGGCCCTAGGCGGCCGCCTAGTCCGCCCACCGCTTGATCCGCCACTGAGCACGACCCTATCCGTACTAACTATTTTCATATCGATTTGCAGAAAAATGCAGTGGCTGTTGTAAAAAACATCCCGGAAAACAATGCTCGTCTGTGGAAAGTGAAACACTTGGTGGAAATTCTTCCAATTACCTACAAGTACGGTGAACCGACCCAGGACGATATTGAACGAACGTTTCTAAAGGAAGACGGCGAGTGTGTCGTGATTCGAAAGTTGGAAGCTGCTGAAGAGGTCAATATTAAGATAACGGCTGCAGAGGAGATCCGCAACGCTAAAGAACGTATGGATGGAGAAACGTTACGGAAGGATTCTCGGCTAAAGTGGTTAAATGCTTGGTAGAACAAAACTACTGGACATTAACGTACGTAGAGTAATTGAGAGACCGTTAAAATAAGAGTCATTTCACATGAAAAATCTATTCGCTTGGTTAATGGTTTCCCTCGCATTCAATGAGAACAGTTCGGATTGTACTGATTGACTAAAACAGACCACAGTCCATTTACACGACACATTTAAATAGTCCATTGTTTATTAGTTGCACGTTGTACACCGTTTCCATCCGTTTGCAGTCGATGAATCGCATTTCTGGATCTTCGGGTTGAAGATTTGGTTAGCCGTGAATGTAGGAACCGGTCGTAAAACCTCCGGCCGCAGGCTAAGATACCGCTCGATGGACGAATGCATCGAGTGAACCAACTGCGACAGTTGGGTGTATTCAGTAATGGTAAATATAATATAGTAGTAACATTGATATAAGATTTGCTTTTTCTTGGCGCTTTCGTTTCCTAATATACTTGTACAACACCGACGACAGCCAGCAGCTATATAAAGTCTAATTGGCTACTACACCTTGAACGAGAGTGGTTACCTTATTTGTCCTGTGTTTCTTTACCCTTTTTGTTGTTGCGTTTTAGTTAGTATTGTGAGTTTTTTTTCTTGTTTGTGTTACTAAATATTTGGTATTCAATTTTTGTGAGTTCGCTTGAGATTCTCTCTTCAAAATAGCAGAAAATGAGGAACCAGCTTTCATTTTCCCGTGATCCTTCAGTATACATGTAGGTTAAAAACGAATGGAAGCGTATGAGAAAACTCCAGTCTGTCGTAAGATTCAATAGATGCCCGGGCATTAGTGGCACGGGTATGTTGGTGTGCTGGGGTAAAATTTCTATAAAACCACGTTGGCATGTTGCCGTGGAAATTCCTCTGCGAGAAACATATCCTCTACGGTTCCGGGTAAGAAGGTGTGTTCGATTCGGGATTTATGATCTGATCGCGTTTTGAGTTAATGTGGATGAGATTGTAATCGCTGCTACCACAGCTTTTGTGGTATGGTTGAGGGACTTGTACAAGATCTATTGCATGCTTTACGTTACGTTTAGAAGCGACAGATGTGGGGATGTATAATTATTGACATTTGGAAACAACAAACTGTTGCATTCCTCCTTCACTACAAGACAATTTTCCTTACGTTTGGCATTTTATAGGCTGCATAGGATGGTACGTGTTATTTTACCAGGGCGCTGACTTCTTTTCCAAATAGACACTTAACACATCAATTAACTTTGCGGTACTGTGATTTTGCTTGCTCCCTACATCACCATCGCCGATGACGTCATTGGCCCTACCGAATACAGAACTGTCCATCTCCCAAAACCTTCCCCTTTAAAATTACAAGCGAAAGTATTCCTTCCTTCGGTACAAGGCCATGGTGAGGGATGGGAGCCTGTTCCGACAGCTTACAGGATACTGCAGGAGCTCTTTTCACGGAACGGGTTCACCTTCTGGCTGGAGAAGCCCACCAGCAGACAATCCTCGGCTTGGTGTTCCGTCACATACTTCACAATGTCGGCTACGGCTTGTGAAACCGTAATGCGCTGGATGGCAGCCTCACGCCGGAGCTGCTCGGTAATAGCTCGTTGCTGTTGCAGGTTCGAGGCCATTATATCCATTACGGCTGTCTCCGATAGCCCTATGGTGAATGATTTTACGGTAGCTTCCGCGCACAGGAACACAGGAAAATGGTCTCACAAGCACCGGATCCGTAGATGGATGCAAAACGAAAGTGGCACAGTGCACGATAAAACAATCGCGATGATCAAGTTATTTTAGGGCGTGTGAATTTCGCAGCTTTGCTGACTTTTTGCTGTGCGAAGAGATTCCAGAAAGCTTTAATTGGATGATCGTTTCATTCGTAGTTTTTTTCTCCTTGAATTTTTTACCTTTTGACAGCTTGTTTGACAATTGGAACAGTATCGGGCGAATCATCTGTGGTACCACAAAAACTCAACTGTGGGAATACATGAAACAATCAGTTTTTTATTTAAATCAATACTATTTTGTGTGAGGCACTTTCGGAACAAACATTTGAATACTACCTTTAGTCCTACGATAATAAGTAAACACTAGTATTTTGCAATTTTTGAAAAGTTTTGATTGTACAACTAGCGAATGCGTAGATATAAACATACGGTTTGAAGGAGGTCCAAATTGACAATTGCCAAGATAACCTCACAAGACAGAAGAAGAAAAAGAACCTTGTTCGAGAGCGAGAGCATTGCGTTTTGTTCAAGTTAAAGCCGCTGTTTCCTGAAACAAGAAAAATCTGTGCACAAAAATGGCTCTACATGTACCGAAAGCCCCCGGATTTGCCTCGATGCTGAAGGAAGGAGCTCGGGTAAGTGAAAAACAAGGGAACATGGCGAAGTTACACCCTTCGCCGGCAATCCGGCAGCATGTAGAGAACTTAAAAAAAAAACTTGACACAATGCCCCCGGCTGCATGATGATTCACGTGAGGAAACACACATGTTTGTTTGCAGGCATATTCCGGTCTCGAGGAAGCGGTGTATCGCAACATTAACGCTTGCAAGGAGTTCGCCAACTCGGTTCGCTCGGCTTACGGTCCTAATGGCATGAATAAGATGATCATCAACCACATCGAGAAACAGTTTGTTACATCCGATGCCGGTACGATTATGCGCGAGCTGGATGTGGAACATCCGGCTGCGAAGCTGATGATCGAGGCGAGCCAAATGCAGGAAGCGGAAGCCGGGGACGGTACCAACTTTGTGGTCGTTTTCTGTGGCGCTTTGCTTGAGGAAGCGGAGGAATTGCTGCGTTTGGGTGTAACCAGCAGTGACATTACCGAGGGTTACGAGCGGGCGCTTCAGAAAACACTAGACATACTGCCCACGCTTACCTGCCACGAGATTAAGGATTACCGTAGCTTGGTTCCGGTGCGCAACGCAATTCGTGCAACGGTGATGTCGAAGCAACTCGGTAACGAGGACTTCCTGGCGGATTTGATCGCAAAAGCATGCATTTCTATCATGCCCGAGAAAACAACGTTCAACGTGGACAATATCCGTGTGTGCAAGATTTTGGGCAGTGGACTGCAGATGTCGGAGGTCATACCGGGCATGGTTTTCAAGCGGTTCGTGGAGGGTGAGGTAACATCTGCAACGAAGGCTAAGATTGCGCTGTACTCCTGTCCGGTAGATATCATCCAGACGGAAACGAAGGGTACGGTTCTGATCAAATCGGCAGAAGAGCTTAAAACTTTCAGCCAGGGCGAGGAGAACTTGCTGGAGGCACAGATTAAGGCGATCGTCGACACGGGTGCGACTGTGATCGTAGCCGGTGCTAAGTTCGGTGACATGGCTTTACATTACATGAACAAGTACGGCCTAATGGCAGTCCGACTGAATTCAAAATTCGATCTGCGCCGTCTCAGCAAGGCAGTGAATGGTACGGTTTTGCCGCGTCTGACTCCTCCGAGCACGGAAGAGCTGGGATATTGCGATAACGTGTACGTGCATGAGCTGGGTGACACTTCGGTTACAATCTTCAAATCGGATGGTTCGGAAAGCCGTATTGCGACGGTTGTTATTCGCGGTTCCACCGACAACTACATGGATGATATTGAGCGCGTCGTCGATGACGGTGTAAACACGTTCAAGGGACTGACCCGTGATGCTCGTTTCCTTCCCGGTGCCGGTGCAGTGGAGATTGAACTTGCCCAACAGTTGTCCGAGTTCGCCGATACGCTGCCCGGTTTGGAACAGTACGCTGTGCGCAAGTTTGCAAAGGCATTAGAATTCTTCCCGAAGGCACTAGCCGAAAATAGCGGCGTAAATGCGACGGAGGTATTGCACCAGCTTTATCTGGCCCACAAGCAAGGCAAGAAGACGGAAGGTTTCGATATCGAATCGGAACAACCAGCTACGATCGATGTCACGACGAAGAACATTTTCGACCTGTACACCACGAAGTATTGGGGATTGAAGTATGCCGTCGGTGCCGCTTGTACGATCCTGAAGGTGGACGAAATCATCATGGCTAAGCGAGCTGGTGGCCCTAAACCACGAGCTGGCGGTCCGGGAAGCGACGATGAATCGTAAGCTGCCACAGCTGAGATAATAACCTTCATTTTGAACATTTTTCGTTCTATCAGCATTTTTGCCTGCATCTACTTTAATTTAATCTTTCTTGCTAACAACACATGCACTCGCTCACCTGCTGCAGGATTTAAGTATCATCCATACATTGCTGCACATAACACACAATGACGACACACGTGTTGTCTACGTTGACACGAAGAGAAGGAAATCTATTAATTCCCTAAAATTCAACCAGCAGTGTGTTTCTTTCAAATGTTTCCTTTGAGCTGCTGTTACTACTGCTTATCGATTCACTCATGGCACACAAAAACATGCATTGCAAGAATGGAGTTGTGTGCCTTCAAAAGGAAATAAAACTACACTCCTGAAGCTGGGAGAATAATCTATTTGTGAATCACATTTGATAATGCATATCGGGATTTAACGACATCCGAAATTACCATCCAGATCGTTTCCCACTACTGACTATTGTGTTACGGATAAATCCATGCCAAGAAATCTAGCCTAGATGAACAGAGAAACACCATATAATATCGATTTAACCATGTCCGAACTTTATTGTATACATATTTGGTTTCCATTTCCTTAAACACTTGTATTGTTAATGCATCATGATCCCGCTCTCTAGAGGAGTGAACGAAGGTACTATCTATAACATATGCTCGCGTATTGAATACCCGAGTCGGATTAAACGATTCCCGAAGTCCTAGTAAACACCAAGTAGTAACACACTAAATAACGATACGATCACAGAGTGATAAAGCAAAATGATTGGATCGCATTAATATAGGAGCTTTCAAAGGTTTCAGAAATACGAATGCACCAAATACGTTAAAGGTTGAAAAACAAAACATAAATCTTAAAAATGCATCCGAACCCAATGAAAAGGAACCATATAACGTTATCCTACCGAAGAATGACACACAACGTGGCATAATACTTTTTATGTTCTAAAAGAAACCATCTACCTTCTATCACTGTTGGGATATTAAAACTGATATGATTATGCTCACGCCGGAATACAGCTGGAGAGTGTAAAGAAAGGATAGAGCATTACGGCGATTGATTATCTGAATCCTAAAATTAGTCAACGATCGATGGAGAATAGTCAAATGGATAGGCGACGAATGTCTGTCCCCGCTACTGAACCTTCTGCTTACGATTTCGTGGTGTTGGTTGAGCTGTTACGAGCAGCATAACATATTTAAGAAGAAAAAAAACAGCATCCTTAATCGAAAACAAGACCGATTGCGTTAAATGGTAGAACGGGGCAGTATGGTTCTAGCTGTAACGCCGTCGACATGCAGTCGGCCGAAGCCGTATAATCACCGAGACTTTCCATAACACGTCCGAGCAAAAACCTACAAGAAAGAGAATCATTCGTAGAGGATCGTAGGGGGGATCATTGGGCAATCGGTACTTACCATATTTTGGGACAGTTTGGATCGATTTTGGCCGCATCTTTCAGCGTCTTTTCCGCTAACCGGGGCTCACCGAGTGTCAAATGTGCTTCGCCTAGAGCACGCAAAGCGTCCGTGTGATATGGATTGGCCGAAACGGCATTTAGGAAGCATTGTTTCGCTTCATTCCACTGTGACTGGAAGATGTGAATTTGGCCGCGCTAAAAACACAAAGAAGATGTTATTAGAATAACGTACGGTTTCTATATTGGACTGTCGGCTTATCAGTACCATGAACATAACTTGATGCGAAACGGGATTAATTAAGCTTGCTTCCTGGATGCAGTTGATTGCTTCATTTGGTTGTTCAATTGCCAGGTACACGTCTGCCAGCAGGAGCCATATCTTGAACTGAATCATCCATGCTTTTTGTGGTCCGGGTCGCGGACTGAACGAACTAAGTGAGCTAGCCGCTTCGCTAAGCGCATGTTCAATCCGTGATGCAGCTAGCGATGCCGCATGAATGGAATCTGGAATGGAAAGCACACGGAATATGAAGCTACAAGCAAGAAACGTTACCACAAATAATTGCCCTCCTTACTTGAGTCTTTGTCGGACATTTGAGAGGATTGCATCTGAATGACGCTACGCGTATCCGAATGCTTCTCATTATCGTGCTCGTTGGCAGCGTTGGCAAGTTGCACCTCGTAAACCTCTCGCCAGATGGCAAACATCTGCTGCACCGTTTCTAGCGCCGTTTCAACATCGCGCAGATACAGCTCTAGGTGTGCCTTCACGTGCAGAAGATTTAAATTGTCCGGGAACTCTTCGACTGCATCCTGCACGACGGCAAGAGCTTCCTTTGGGCGTCGGTTGGCCGTTAGTAGTAAAGCGAACAGCAACAAGCTAGATGCATGTTCGGCGCGGAGCGACAGTGCTGTCGTTATGTGCACCAGTGCTTCCGTAATGTTGTAGTTGTGTGCATGCTGGCAGGCCAAATAATACTCAACCAGATGGTCGTTTGGGTCCTGCTGAACAGCCCGCTCGAGGGCTTCGTACGCGAGCCGATTGTAACGATCGCGCTCCGACACCAAGTTCGATGATACGGCCATTTGCTGCAGTCCAATACCGACGTAAAGCTGAGCGCGCGACCTTCGTCCGATAGGACTTTTGAGCTCTTTTCGCAAAGCATCCTCGGCGAAAGAGAGACCCTCCTTCACCTGATCCAAATGCTCGTAGCAAATGCGGGCCGCCATTAGGCATGACACGCTATCGCCAGGCTCTAGATTGGAATGTTGCTTGAGAGCACATACGGCATGTTTGTAGCGTCCGAGTGCCATCAGGCAGGTGGCGTATTGCTTCCACACGTGGCTTTCCCCGAACGCAAACTTTAGTGCTTTTTCGAGCGAATCGTGTAGCAGCGCAACCTGATTCCATCGCACAGTAGCCAACGTCAGTAGATCGTATATAGCCGTCGCATTGCCTAGCGAGTGAACGCGTGCATCGCGGAATTCGGGCGACTGCGATAAAACGGCATCGCGGACGGCCAGAGTTTCGGCGATGAGTAGAAGCAGGATTGTTTCCTCGTGCTGATTCTTTGGAATGAATTGTTGTCGTCCGGAGTATTTGCGCGGCTCCCAGAGACGCTTGTTACCACCGGATGCACTGCGTGTTGGGGTATTGTTAGCCGGCAAGGTGTATATGGTGCCGGAAACACCACGCAACAAAACCTCCGCCAGTTGACGGGCCAGGGTAAGGCGTAACGTTTGCGTTGCCTTCGTTTCGACCGCACTCAACATCACCCGGTAACGTTCGATGGCGTTTTGCAGTTTGCCTGCCTTTATCAGTACGATCGGAGCCCTCTGCAGGCCTGTTTCAAGGATTGCACCCATCCGGCGTACCTCACCCTGATTGTTATAGTCTTGACCCTGTAGATAAAGGATGCCGAGATCGGCCGCTCGTTCAAAGCAATTTATCATTTCCGTCTCCTGTTCGGCCTGCTTAAACTTGGACGGTGCTTTTGAACCCTTCTTCTCCAGACACATACCCTTGATGGCGTACGATTCGGCCAGAATTCTTATGCTTCTTCTGCAATGAGAGGACAAAAATAACAACACTTAAAACAATACAGCAACATTGGTACTTTGTGAATAACGTACGGTGAAAGATGTTTCTCAGACAGCGTGTTCAATTCCGCCAGCACAAAGTTCTGCAGGGACTCTTCATACTGGCCGCAGGCAAAGTACAGCTTTGCCAACAATAAATGTGCATCCAGTGCAAAGCCAGCCTTCTTCCCGTTCTCACCGGTAACGGAGTTAAGGTAACGCTTAGCCTCCGATAGTCCCAGCTTCGCCTTAGAATAGTTGTCCTCGATCGGAGGGTGCTCTTCAAGGTAGCACTCAAGCTTTCCTTCACCCGTGAGAAAGTTAGCGAGACATTCTGTAATGGCAATGTGACAAAGGCATTCGGTCAATGTAAGGCCCAATTCGCATTGGGAGTGACTCATCCTCACACCTTGCGGATATCCTGTCTTCAGCTCTTCAGCTAGCTCGATCACTCGTTTCCATCGTCCTTCACTGCGACACTGCTCGATAGTAGTTTCGAGTTTGGTTCCTTGATTACGGCCACGTCCAGTCATGTTACGGCACGGTAAACCACTGTATACCTTACAAATTAGTCGATTGTTCTTGGCTGGTTCAAATCAATCGATATAATCCCTAAGGGAAGTGAGAGTAAATTACAAAACAGCACAAAATCCCGCGGCCGTGTTTTGTGTTTTCTATAATTTCTTCTTCCTATCCGAATGACACTGTTGACAGCAAGCTGTTATCACGGAAATCCAACAACAACGTACGTTGACATTTCTTGTGCTTTTTGAAATGCGGTTATGGCCGTTAGTTTCCTTGAGAGTTTCTCAAAAAATGACTCAAAATGCTGAAATGAAAACAATTACGATGTTTCTCATGATTGTATCCCTGTTTGTGATACGAATGCAGTGGAATTGAATTGTTTACCAACCATTTATGTGTGTAGAAAAAATGAAAACAAATGGCCAACAGTTTGACAGCTCACCCAACTCGCGTTTCCACGTTTCATTAGCGCCCATCCAGGTTGAGCGGAGGTGTTTTGGTTACAATTTTACCAATACCGGTTTCCCTTATTTCGTACCCTGTGTCGAATGTTTGGTGTCACCTTTGGCACAGTTGTGAAACGAATATTGTCCGTGCCACGTTTGGTGAAGATGAGTGATCTGCAGCGCATCCTGGCCAACAACAAGGCAGCAGAGGAGCTGCTCGAGTCGCTAAAGCAAGAGGTGAGGAAAGATTTATTTTCGTATCTCTCCCTCGGTCAACAACCCGGCGTTAGTATAACGCAATTTTATTCATTGCATAGCTGAAAACGATAAAAAATGAACAAGTGCAGCGCAAAATCGCAGCCCTGCAGACGGAAAATGAAACCCTTCGCCGACAGGTGGAATCTTGTTTGAAGAAGCTGGTTGCGTTGGAGGTGGCACACGGCAAGGTACAGATCCCGGTACCGACACCGGACGAGGTACGAGCTGGCAGTGGCCCTGTGACGGTCAAAATGGAACCAGTTGCTCAACCGCCGGTTGCGAAGGAAACGCCCAAGCAGGAAGCACAGCAGCAGAGCGAAAGTAAACCACCGAAGGAAAAGAAACCGAAAAAGGAAAAACCTGCCGGTGACGCTAAGCAGGGTGGTGCACCGGCCGCCGAGGAACCGCCGGTCGATGTGGGACGGTTAGATATGCGTGTCGGACGGATCGTGGAAGTTTCGCGCCATCCCGATGCGGACAGTCTGTACGTGGAGAAGATCGATTGTGGCGAACCGAACGGTCCGCGCACCGTTATTTCCGGCCTCGTAAAGTACGTACCGATAGAGCAGATGCAGAACCGCATGGTGGTTGCCCTGTGCAATTTAAAGCCAGCCAAAATGCGTGGCATTCTCTCCGAAGCGATGGTGATGTGTGCTTCGTCCCCGGAAGGGGTGGAAATTCTTGCCCCGCCGGAGGGTGCTGTACCGGGGGATTTGGTACATGTCGAGGGATACCCGCGCGTTCCGGATGTGGTGATGAATCCGAAGAAGAAAATCTTCGAAACGGTCGCACCGGACTTGAAAACAAACTCAGAGCTTGTGGCTTGTTACAAGGAAGGAGCGTTCGTTGTTCCCGGCAAGGGTACGGTTAAAGCACAAACGCTAAAAAATGTACAAGTAAAGTAGTCTGTTGCCACCGTGTTCTTTAATAAAAGTTTGTTAGAACGTTTGACTGGAGCATCTGTAAAAGGGGCGTCTACTTTAGTTTCTTACGATGAAAATGAAACACTTGTTGTCTAGTCTAGTGGTTTTTTTTTACTAAACGTATGATTAAAACCTGTTTATTTAACCTTTAATAGATTGCAGATCGGCATTAGGATCGCTACGGGCGCACGGATGAGCAAGGGTTTTTTTTTGGTTTTCAGTAGATGATGCACTCATGTTAACATACCGTTTTCGTGTAATAACGTTTAGAATCCTACTTCCGTTAAGAGCTACTTCGGTGTCTCGGACACTGTTCTGTGCTGCGGGATCTATCGCACCTATTCCTACCGATATTAACCTGTTCTGTTGCTGGTTTTGTGTTGTTTGATAAAGTCGGAAGAAAAAAGGCTACCATTACTTCCGGTGCACGGATCATGCTTTTAGAGCTGGTGATCATCGTGTCAGTGTAGAAATGTGTATGTATGTGTGTGCTTCTTTTAGGGATCAATTTGGTGCATTCATCGTAACCGCTGCAGCACTAGCGGCTTATCGCATCCCTGTCGATGTGCCGTCAAACTGGGTGCATTTCTGGGTGCGCAAAAACGGAATTCAGTGTGAACATGACTTTCAGCAAACAACTTTATCCTTAGTACGCCAAACAGACGATTCAAGGGTTAAACTGACTATCCTACACGTTAGTGTGTTGCCCCAACGTTTCCCACGTTACAAACATAAAATGTTAAACAATTCTGCATCGAACTCGAACGCTCTTTTCCTAGCTCGCTGCTTTTCCACCCTTACAAATGCACCGTCTGTTCCATAATTTGGTGCTTTATCGTGCAACATAATTATTTTTCTATCTCGTTTAAGTTGTTTTTGTTTAACCGCTTGGCTCCACTATCAGGCTTTCGGTTACATTCACTTTTGTTTTTCTTTCCTTCCTCCTCACACCCCTGTAATTGGAGTTGTAATATTGTAATGCCTTCTTATCCCAACAACTTTTTTTTCTTCTACTCGTTATCTTCATACAAACATACAAACACACACACACAGATACATACGCGTTATCGCATCTTTTCAGGCAAAATTGTTTGCAAATTGATTTTAGTAAATTACTTTTAATGTTTTTTTTGTTCGATTAATTTTAGACAGTTCATTTCCATCATCCGTTCGTCCATCTCACCTTCAATGCTTCGGTCCATCCGTGAAAGGGCGCGGGCGTTCGTCTTCCGAACAACTAAAATGAACTGCTCAGTCTTTATAATAATCATCCTCACCAGACACGCACACACCGACACACAGCAACATAACTGAATTATCAATCATCTTATGTGCTCGTTCATCAGTGTTCTGTGTTGCCGTGTTTGCGCTCTACACGTGTGCACGTGTGGTGTATTTGCGTTAATGTTGTGTTTATCAGTTTTCCATTTAAACTTGTGTAGTGTTAGGCGTTGCACACGCATGATCTTCGACAGGTAGGTGTGTGATTTGTTCAGATTTCGGCTCTATTGTGCATCATGGTACTAGTTGTCGCGTTTGTTTGCAATTGCTCACGATCGTAGATCAGTTAGTAGTGCGAAGAAGTAGGTCCAGGTCTATAATGCAAAGATCTATGCTAATTTTAGTGCAAAGACTGCACGCCTTTTAAAATGTGGATATTTGCTTGATCTTGACTGGAAGCTGTACATTTGTGGTTACAGCTTACATTAAGCTTGGTGTGCTTTCGAGACGTTCGATTGATGCTCGCTAGTAGTGTGTCAGATAAGTAGTTCCGTCCTACGCTGTCGAATGCTAAACTGTACGCGCTAGTCTATTGATTTCGTTTTAGCGGTGTTTGTGTACTCTATTGCGCAATATTATTCTTTCTAATAGTAATACTTTCGTCGTTTACTTGTCACCTTTACAAGCGGTGTTTTGGCAGTTAAATTAATGTTAATCATTTGAATTTTCTTAAACACTTTTCTTTTTGCTTTGTTCCTTTACGATCAGCTTCACACCGATAGAGGGAGGGTTTCGTTAAAAGATCAAACTTATAAGAGTATATGGGCCACGTCAGTATCCTCCAATCACTCTTAAAAAAAGGCAGCTTCTGTTGTTTTACACTAAAAACTATAAAATATGAAACAATAAATTGCCGAACGTGTGCCGTATCTACTTGTGACACACGTTGACCTGATACATTAAATATCAAATGGGTTTGCCGTGTTCCGGGTTGCTGTCCGATGGCTTCCGGCAGGTGTCTAGTGTGTCTTCGCCGGTACTGCACTCATAGTTGCTGCCTACGGTCGGTTGCAGGTGTACGGTTATGTTGTGCTTGCCATCGCTGTAACTATTGACGGTAGCCGGAATTGAAACGATCGTCGTGGAAGGCGTCATGGAAGGCGAGGAGGACGATTCTTCGGCAGCGGCAGCTGCGGTCATGTCCGTGCGTTGGGGCTGATTAATGATAGGGCCCGAAGACCGTACCGTTGCGGTCAGGAAGGAGCGAAGCTGGTGCGCATTACCGTCCTCATCGTACTCGCGGTCTGTACTGTCGGGGTCGTTGGATGCGATCGGTTGTTTCGCGATCAGCTTTAGCAGCTCAATTGCGTCAGCAGCCTTTCGTTTTTCATGCAAGATTCTGTACCGAACGAAAATGGAAACGAATTCGAAGAAAATGCAATATTCGATTCAATTTTATGGGAATGAAGATGAGCAGCAGAGTGTATTAGTGGTTGCGGGTGCAGTGTCTCTATAATGCAAACGCTTGTACAAACATAAAACTTATTAACAAACACATGAACCACTGAACGGAAAAGAACAAACAAACATTCCATCTCTTGCAACATTGCTTATGAGTTATGAATGAAAGCTATTAATTTTGATCCAACGTGTACTACAAATTAAGTCTTCTACTTGCTAACCGTCTACTTGTTATTGGTTAAAAAAATTTAGGAGATAACTAAACCGATTAATTTTACTTATCTTTACTTTAACAATTAATTTTAAATCACGTAATTTAAACGCATAAAAGTCCCCATGAACATGGTCTAAATCTACAAAACAAAAAAACTAAATAATATATGAAATGACCAATTCGAAATAAGAACCACCGAACGAACAAACAAGTAAAGCAAAGTAAAAAAGTAAAGAAACATAACGAAAAGAAAAGTCCAGAGACGTATTTAGATGGGGGTTTCAAGAAACCAGAACCACATCCCGGTCTCTTTTTCCCCCTAACCTGCCTGAAGCTTCCTTCAGCTGCTCGATAAAGTCCTTGCCGGTAATGTCGGCCACCGAGTTCGGGTCCATGTTTGACAGCAGCTCCAGGTCCGGTTCGCTCAGCACGGACACGTTGCACAGATTGGTTTTCATCTGTGCGACCAGCTTCTTCAGATGTATTCGCTCCACGTCCGGACTGTCGGTGATGTCGGCCGAATCTCGGCGCGTCGTTATTGTAACGTAGTGCGTTGGCTGCAATAAACAGAAACACAAAGATTATTAAACCATTAAAATGTGTGCTCTATTGCATTTGATGATGTTCAAGAATGCTGGAGGCGCCCAGTACTTCATGAAACGAAAGCTGTGATGACGGGACAAAAACGAACTTGCGGGTTTAGTGAAGAAAAGCTTTTTGCATTGTTTTAGGTATCTATAGGTACGACATATTTCCCATTTTAGTTCATTTTAGTATGTTGTTTACATTCTGCGAATCTCTTTTCGAGGGATATTGTGAAGACACCCACCGTTAGATATTTACGATTAGTTTTAAAAGTATTTTCTAACTCATGAGGAAAGCTCAGAGTGATAATGATAAGGATTATTCCAATCTGCAAGTCAGCAGAAGCGATCGTAAAGTGCAGCAGTATTGTACAATGAAGATCGTATGCAAAATGATCATCAGATGCTCAGAGCAATCGAGCAAAAAACCACTCAGCATTGAACGTAATCTACACTTTTTATCAAGGAGAAGACCATTGACAACTTCCACATCATGCTCAAGTCTAAAAGAACATTTCAATTTCAAAATATTTACAATTCACGGGTGAAGTCTCATGGCTTAACAGTGTTTTAAGATGATAAGAATCAAATAGCTAAACTGTGGAATTGTACATGCGCATAGCATGCAGTAGGGGGAGTCAGCGTTCGTTAGCGGTGCATTGTAATAGAGGACGATTACGAAGCGAATGAGAAGGACCATAGAAAGGGTTCGACTAGGTCAGCATCGTTAGATGGATCTTGCAAGCAGCAAAAGTCGTAAAATATCTCTACACTCCGAGAGAAACCAGATTACATAGCAGTACTCCAACAGCGACCTAACAGAAAGCACAATAATGTCTTAAAGAGGCATAAAAGGCTCCAGAAATTCTTCTGGAAAAAAAACCTGGAAATGCTTTGTTTGTGGTTGATTGATAATGATCTAGTACAAGCTCTTTCCATAGAATACTTCTGTCAATGGAGCAAATGGGTACGAAGTATTTTCTGAGAGTGTTCGTCGAATAGAACAATTTTGAACGAAACACAAGATCAGATTCTTTGCTTGTAATCTTAGTGATCACCAAAGTTCCAAAAAAATAAACTGCTATTATTTAAAACTCTTTTCAAATGTTTTAGTGACACGCA
>KI422603.1:35141-70693 GCA_000473375.1 Anopheles culicifacies | reverse complement strand
AGGCGCAGTCTCCTGTAAAAAGGGCTTTTGATGCTATAAAATGATAAAAATAAGCATATAAATGCGTTATATCTCCCTGACTTGGAAAAAGTGCTTGCCTGAAGCATAAAGAATGATATATAATAAGAATAATAAGAGAAAGAGTAAATAAAAGTGTCTTGATTATGTAGCTCAGAAATCCGCATATTGACCTCACCATATGGACCATATGGATATTGAGATCTTGGGATCTTCACACAAGTCTCATTTTACTCATGATTAGCTACAATATTCTACGATTGTCAGCTCTCTGCCAATACGAAATAGGATAATTCATCAGTTCCGCGCTTCTCGCAAAGTATCGTCACACTGAGATAGCTATTAAATAACCATAACCTCATTTTACTACCATATTTGTAATATTGGTAAGAAGTAAGCCCGCAACAAGATGCTTCCAGAGAGATGGACTTTACTTGATATATAATTAAAAGTACTACATTTGCTAGTTATTAAAAATAATTAACCAACTCAACTAATCTTGCTATAAGTGCTGGAGCAATAATCTTATCCTTCTATGCAACTTAATCGAGAATTAACGACATGCTTACATTGTTCAATATCTCATACAACTGCATGTAATGTCACTACAATTAGTTTCATTCCGCTTTCTCGGGAAAAGTAAGAAATGATAGGGTGTAACAACGCCTTTAAACCACGTGCGTGCCAAGTCCTGTGTAGCGTTTGATTTTCCGTAAAGTAACGGATGATGATTTGTTGAGACGATATTAATATTCAATAAAACATATCGCTTGTGATGCATTGTAGCACAGAAAGCGACCAATTTTCATCATGTGTTCATTATTTTCTTTACGATATCAAGCTTGCAAACAAACCATCACGCAATGATATTTCCAATCATTCCGAATGTCGCGCTTACGATACACAGAAGCAGCATCGGAAAGGGCAAAGAAAGAAAGACAGGTACGACGGATAGAGCAACATACGCTGCCGTCCAGTTCGGCAAACCAGATTCCGCGTGCGGGGCAACCCTTTGCCCAATGGTTTCCTCCCGCCGACCTCGACCAAGGCTGTTCCGTTTCCAGCTCGTGCCGTTCTGTGCCAATGTGAAGGCCATGTAAACGACCTTCGGCACGGTTTGCTTCAGTTAAGTTTTGCGCGCACCGAAGAGAAGCTTAAACCACATATGCCCGAGAGAAGCTGGGCTGGGGGAGATCGGAGTTAAAAAAAAAAAAAACAAACAAACGGAGCACCAAACGGGAGTCAGACATAATAAGGGAACTTGTTCCCTTTTTCAGAGCAAAAGAAGGATGTCGAGATAATACAATTAAAAAAGTCCCAAATAAAAAGAATATAAATTTTCATTTTGATATTTGTTCAATTATTAGACGTAGTGTTTAAGAAATTATTACAATCCAAATAAATATATTGAATTATGTGTCATTTTATCACGAGTACCATTATTTCCTCTCAATGATGGACAAGAGCTTGTTCTCGAGCTTTTGATGACGTCTCTCTTAGTAATTATGCTAATATCTTTGTTGTTGTTTTTGATTACTTTTACTGTGCATGTCGTTCATCCATATGTTGTCGTGTTTGTTCAGTTGGTTAGACGTCTTAACACACGTCTAGCAGAATTCAGCTCAATAGTTGGAAAGAATGTTTTTAAAACAAAAAAAACTTCACTATCTTCACGTACCTGTCATTGCGCTTGGGAGAGGCAGTACCAAACATAGGTTTTACTATTTTGAAAAACTAATTCAACATTCCACCCTTGTGTACGCCGAAAACTTTTACCTAGCTTTTTAGCAACCAATCGCACCTCCAACCAGCAACCAGAGGCGCTATAAAATGCAAAATCTGACGTCTCTGTGTACCGCGACCAATGGACCGCTTTCGTCCGGCACTTCCAGGGCACACATTCCAACGACGGGATGACGCGACATGACGGCGTCGCGATGACCAGAGTGAAAAATTCCGCGAAGAACTTACGCCGCACGAAAAGTCTGGTGGGTTGCACCTGAGAAGGAGGGCGGGAGGCACAAACACCCATCCCGGAACCCTTTGACAGAGAGCACACACACACACACAACAACTGGTTCAGGTTGTTCAACAACATCTAACCGGGCACGGTCTGCAAACAACAACCCGACAGCAAGATCATCTTACCCCTCTCCGTGAGGCTCTTGCTTTCCACCGCTTCCTCTAGAGGTTGGTGTGTATGGAATGACACGCTGTACAAAACTGGTCGCCGGGAGGAATAAAAGTGCCCGCCCTTTTTGCAGACGACCAAGAAAAAGGTGGAACAAGGTGGCAAAGGGGTAAAGTTTTCCACCTGTGTTTCCACCTTCGGTTTTGTGTGCCAGACATACGTGTGCATGCGTGTGTGTGTGTGTGTATGGCCCTTGTCGATCAATCAAAGATGCGTTGACAAACGGTATGCATGCATGGAACGGAGAGGAAAAAGACAACAAAAAAAGAACAGACCCGTTACAGGAACCCATATGGAACTTTGCTGGGAAAACGGTAAATGTAATCCAATACACCACCACCGCAGACATTTTCCATCGGAATGGAAGGTCGTCTAGAAAATATAATTTATTGATGCATTTATTTGCTTTCGATGCTTGTTTGCTGTAGATTTTCAACGATTGTTAGCAGCAATTTCTTGCTAACAATTTGCATAAATAGACAGAGATACTAATAAGACTGAGGATCAAACCCTCAAGTCGTTTAAGAACACCTTGGCAGAATAATAGGATTTGTTGGGAGATAGGAGCATTCGACTGCGATTAAACTTTGTCCGGATAAAATTAAAACAAATCCAGGACTAGGTCGTCCGGTGTCATTCTTACAGCGTGACATGCCCCATCAATACGACAAGCGATTGTAAGATTGTGATTCGTGCAGCTCGTTAATGTAGCATCACATTTCCGAACAGTCTCTAGTTTATAAAGTTAAGTCCAACTATAAACTCGTAATGGCAAAAGCTGTAATTACTCGTGATGGGACTAATCTGTATCAGATTCATATAGGAAAACAATTCTTTGATGAACCAAATGACTGATAGTTATTCTGAATGCTGAAGATTCCTGAATCTTAAAAGATTCAGAATTCATAAATGCTTCGAATGTCTTAAATTGAAGCAGTACAAGATTTATTAAAATCAACGGTTTTTAATTTGAAAGATAACATAATAAAAACTGCATATAAGCATGGTTTTTTAGGAGTGTTTGGGTTATTAATTTATGTAGATTGTTCATTCAATGAAAATGCATGTATTTTGAGAACTCCTTATTCTATAACGGCTCTTCAATTCACGAGGATTCATTAATCTCTGAATATTGAAAAGTCTGAGGATTTATGATTCTTTGTAGAGGCGACAGATGCTTTGAATGATTTCTGAAAGAAAGTTCAAATGAATGACTGTTTTAAAAAGACTCATTTATGATTACAGAGATTTAACATCATAATATGTTGGTAAGATCATTTATGGTAGGTCAGATCTTTCTACATACAGTTTGAGGGAACTTTTCCACTCAAAACACCTCTTCGAAGAACGACCGTCGAAGCTGAGGTTGTGTAGAACTTATCTAGTCCCAGCACGAACGTACCTTGGAGTGGCTGGGTGACCGAGAACATTGCGGCGACCGGTCACTGAACGGGCAGGACCGAGGTTCGAATACCATTCGGGCTGTTTCCCCAGTCCGCAGGACTGACTATCCTGTTGCGGGTACCTTTAAGTCACGGAAACCAGGAATGGCAGACCAAGAGACCTCTCGAGGTTGTAGAACCATTGCAGAAGTCGCCTCGGAGACTTGGAATCTGTGGACGAAATCCTCTTAACCAAGTTCGACCTCTCTATACCCTGGACACGAGTACTATGAGTCATGCGACGACTTCAGTGTCGTACGTCGAATTACGTAGCCTCGTCCCGTTCTGGTGTTGTGGTCAAGTTATGCTAATGGTACCTGACGACGAACAGAGCTAGGTCATAACTGAGGTGGAACGATGGATATATCCTCCATAAAAACTGAAGACAAAACCTGGAATATTTCGCCCAGCATAAATTTCAATTGAGCACACATCAATTAGACAAAACCTATCAACAGGACGGGAAGATACGTGAACTTTAGACATGATTATTTTCATTCGCTTGTTCGATTGAACGGAAGCAACAAATTTATTTCGGAAGAAAGTGAACCTTGACGAACAAGAGTTCGCTACATAACTCGTGACAACGATGGTGGCAAAACATTTGACAACCTTCTAGATAAGACCTTTCAAATCACAGCCAAATCATGCTGTCAACAATGTACGACCAATGCAGCCAGCTGCTCGATTCTGTTTGAAGACGATATGTTGTGCTATTTTTACTGCAGTTCAGCAATACAGCTGCTTATCACCCGGATCCAACTATTTCGTTTACAAACACTTGCATACATGGTTGAATCCAAAAACGGTCTCAAACGTGATAACTGGGGAAAACCTCCCATCCACATAAGCTACAACGAGATTGTTCTTTTATGTTTTCTGCATTCCAAACAGATAGCCTCATTTAGATTTTTAATTGATAATCGGCTAAAACATACTAACTAGGGTTCTGGTACTTCTTAAACATTATTATGATATTAGAATTCGATGAAACAGTTGGATTTCGTCACTAAGTGGATATCCGATCTTGGTTATTTATCATCCCGTCTGCCAAGATTGAATTCAATTCTCTGGGATTTTATGTTAAGTAACAAAACCCAATAAGTGAATATTTTCATATCTTGCGTTACAATATGTTCTACGATTTAGATTACATTTAGCATGAAATTGGACATTCAACGATTATTGTATGAAGCACTCTAGAAGCACACCAACATATTCCATTTTGTATTGTTTTGAAAAATTCCACCTTCTCAACTTCAAAGGGTATTGTGGGGGAAAAAAACAAACGCTAAGAGATTATTATCTTGGAACATAGCTATTGGTAAATGCGAATGCTTTCTAGAACCACAAGCAAACACTCAATTGTTGCTTCGCGGCATTTCTACACAAACCAAACCACAAAATTCCATTCTATGGCTTAGTTTCGAAAACATCTTAGTTTTCCAAAACGTTTATAAACGGCCCATTTGCGGTCTCTTTATTTGAACTAAGTGTTTTAATAACGTTTGCGCAAATCGTGACGCTGCGCTGCTGGCGTACGCCCGACTGCATAGAGCTAGAGCGCGCACGCATTGCGCTCGAGGACTATTTATTTATTTACTCACAATTGACTGATTTATGTGTGCGCGTTCCGTTTATTCTGTGGCAATGAAAGTAGTGATGCCAGCTGCCTCTGATCGGTTCGGATTTAGCTAAAGAGGATGGAAGGGGGGGGCTAAGTTCCGGCAATCGATATACCGCTCCGAGAGTAGAGCGATCGATTGCACAACTCATAATTTAATTTTACCTTTTCAGCAAAACCGAACTTCATTTTATCTACCGGTGTATTAACAGGTAGCATTACCTGTTGCAATAATTCCGCTGCCTATTTATCACCGATCATCAAAATCATCAGCAATGATATCAGGTCCAACCGGTGGTGCTGATATTAAAATATACACATGTAAACAACGATCGTCGACAAACGAAACAAAATAAAAAAAACGCACGGTAAAACCGACAACAATCGCACGAAACTGAAAGCCATAAAACGAAATGAGGCCGCCGTCGTCGTCGTCGGTGACGATCAAAATCCGCTGCAAAACAAATTGTTCACCCAACGAGCGCGATCACCGGCCACAGTACCGTGGTGTGTATTTATTTAAATTCATTAACGCACGGCGAAAACGGCCGTGCCGTGCAGTTTGGTGGCGTTCGGTTGGCCTTTTATTTGTTTTCCTCGTCAGGTCAGTCCCTTTCACGAAGGTGCAATAAATATTGAGTGCAGTATTTCACACCAAGCTCAAATCGGTGCACAGCCGAACCCGTACACAAAGCCAGGCTTAATGTAATATGGCCAAAGTAAAATGCACTTTATACAGTGAATGGATGAAATCGAGTTTTACTTTTAAATTTTATGTAAATGATTTGAGAGCCATTTCTTCCCCAACACTCCCACAGTTCCCCAAAATTGATTACAGCAAAACATGATCGAATTGCATGTGAATGATGCGCGCCGGATTCGGATCATGCGTGTACCGCGCGCACTACTACCAACGTACAAATGTCACGCATCTGCGCCACATCCAAAAATACACCTTGCTAATATAGTACCCAAACACGGCAGGGCAGTTTTTAGCAAAGCGGGTTCTAAACGTGCGAAAGGTGTGAACAAAGATTTACGACTGATCCACATTTTCCATTCAATGATCACAATTTGTTTGTCCGTTTGGAGCGTAAGGCTTGAGCGCTCAATTAGCTTGTAGTCTGCTCGATGATCTACCAAGATGACTCAATCAATTTGCCACAGTATTCACAAGCAGATCACCCGGTAAGCAAACTAATCGGTCGCGGGAAGACCCAAGCTCCATCTTCTCGGCCTTCTGTCAAACACAAGTGCAGTTCGTTTTCAATTGTCGATAAGTACATTATTTATAAATATGCTTGCACCTGTTAACGCTGCACTGAACCTTAAACAGCACTAAAAAAAGTTTTAACTAAAGAAAAGTTTAGTAACGCAAAAAAAATTAAGTAATTGAAAAAAAAAAGTTTATTTAATGTCAAAATTAAATAATTCAACATGTAAAAGTATTAAGTCATTTATTATTGGAGATAATTGTAAAATGGTGTAGATTATGTTAGGAACCATTTTTGACTTAGAAAAATTGTTAAAATATTTGTTAAACTGTTTTTGGCAATATCTTTCTCATATTAGAACATAATAATTCGTAATTTAGTCACCACGGACCGGGGTTCAAATCCCATTCGGACCGTCCCCCCGTAGCATGGACTGACTGACCTGCTACGTGGTAATAAAGTCTAATACGGCCAGGCCGTGATATAAGAAAAAAAAATTAATTAATTAATTGTTAATGTAATTTAGCCCAAGTACACATTGCAGAAGAACTTCTCTTCGGAAATGGAAGTATGTTTGAAGAACTTCTGATCAGAAATTGAAGAATTCACGAAAAGGAACATCAAATCAACAAAGATATTTATACAACAAAATAAAATTCAATAAAATTGCTAGATATATTTAGTTTATATTTAAAAAAAAGCTATCAATAAGCATTTTGAGAGTTGATTAGAGTTCTTGAGGCACCGCGACCTATGAGAATGGCTTAGAATGCTTAGAATGCTCCAAACGTGCAGGTAAGCACATAAATGATCATCCGCAACACACCAAGATCTCCCATAATCCTATTGACGTTCCATTCTCGTGTTGATAAACTTATATGGTGATGTTTCTTTTTTTATATAACTTCAGAACGTTGAGTGATGGAAAAGAGAATTCAACCAAGAGCATGACATTGGTAAAGATCTCTCGTGAGACTTTTACATAAAACGTATTTTCTTTATCTAAACCTGATGCATAAACGTCAGATGTCTAAGAATATGAACTAGCACGTATTTTGGGGATTTTCATTAAAATCTAATAATTAATTAGCTATCTGCATGCAAATGTTGATCCGTCTAGTAATTTCAATAAAAAAAAAAACATACAAAGACTTGGCCAACATCCAGCAATTTCGGAACACGTTCCAAAGAGGTGAGATTATTGTACGATCGTACCTAATGTTAGCTTTACCACTCACGATCAATCAATACAAATCTCCTTGCACTTTAGCTGCGTTAGAAATTGTTTTAAGTGCATTAGGTTGCGTATCAGTAGCGATCGCCAACGAGAAGAAAGAATCGATGCACAGTATCCACGGCAACGGCACCGAACGGTACCCCAGGGAGGGAGAAAGTTGTTGGGCGTAAGAACAAACCGGTTCAACCATCGGGTGCAACGCGTTGCATCGGTCGGATGCAACGCGTTGCATCCACGCCAAATAACGCCATCACCATTCAGACGCTGTTGGCGCCATCCATTCGAATGATGGCTGTAATAATATACATTCGTTCGCATTCGATCAATCTCAAAATGCGTCTCGAACTGGTACGGAGAGCAGGACGACCTTGCCACCGCCGCCGCCTCCGCCACCGCCACTTCCACCTTGGTTGGTTGGTGCCTTGGTTGGTGCTTTCTCCTTCACCCTTTCCCGGCACTGATCGATACATCCGTGTACGATAGACGGAGATGGCACACAAGGGTAATGAATGCTGTCCAGTTCCAGCACCATCCGCAATCAGTGCCTTCTGTAGATGGATCATGTTACAATCTCAACCTCCCGCCCATACACACACACACGCGCGCGCGCGCAAATAAATTTCGCATGCATCCATACCTACCCTTCATTGGCCGGTTGTGTTGCCTGTTCTTCTTCTGCTTGCTGTTGTCAGCTACCATAAAACCGCTCACTCGGATCCGGTTCCATTCGGTTGATCGTGACACTGCGGATGGCCACTACGGTGAGTGGTACACATCGGATGAAAACAGAGAGACCGAAATGATCTTCTTCTCGCTTTGCACACGGCTTTTTACAAGATACAAAAAAATGCTTCCTGCTCTCGTGTGGCAGAGAGAGAGAGAGAGATTATCCCACAGTCGATAAGGGTGCACTGATAAGCTGCTTATTTTTTTCTCTCCAAGGAAGCTACTATCGCGGACAGCTGAGTGTGTTACAGCACTCCATTTCGTTCACACAGAACCCGCGGGTAGATTTGCTGATACACTTCCACTAATCATCCCTTATCCGCGCGATCACCACCAATACATTACACACACGCACACGCGCACACATTTCGTTGAGTTGATGAAGATCACTACCGTCGTGCTTATCGTCGCACACCGGGTACACTACAGGTCACCAGAACAGTTGGGCTGAGAAGAAGTAGAATCACCGATCGCAACAAGAATAACAACACAATGCCCAAGCCGCTCCGCGCACTTTGTCACACCTTCTCCCTATCTCTTATCAATACGATCCCACGGGATGATGGTCAAACATCAACAAAACAATAAACACATACATACTGTGAAAGCGAAGCGAGCTAGAACGCACAAAACAATGAGAGCAGCACTCAATTCGGTGCGCAGCTTCTTCGCCGTCGTACTCTGTTGTGTGCGGTATCGCGGTTCAGATTCTGACCCCGGTAGAGGAACTTCTCGGCCAGAAAACACCGAGATAAAGCGACGGAATCTCCCTCCCCGAAACGGCACAACACAATCCGACACACAGCCGATAATCTCGGATGCACACTTCTTTTTGCTGCTGTTCCAACTCCCCACCATCCAACGGTCAGCTTCCCTCTGGCCGCCAGAAGTTTCTATTCTTTCGATTCTGGAGCTTTAACATGCAAACGCACGCACACAAACGATCCACATAGGCCCGTGGTTTAACTGCGTAAAGAAGCGAACAAATACTACCGGACCATGTTCTCGGTCTCACATCGCAGCGCGAATCGCTGTCAGCTGTCACGAAGCGTTTGGGTAGAGAACCGATCACAGTGACCACGGTGTGTATGCAACCAACAGCGTGCTGGTGTGTACGTACATCACTATCTGAGCTGCTGCTTTTACTCTAGGGCGCCAAACTGCCCACCCACTTGCATTACATGCACGCACGGTTCTAGAACTCCACACGCATTTGTTTGCACATACACACACGCGCGCGCAAAGACGGTACAGAAAAAAAAGGTAGGCGCAAGTGTAATTTAAAGCGACAGCACAAACCATTCGAAACTGACTCATTTATCGTTTTCTGCAAAAAAAAACCTTCATAGATAACAACCGTCGTTGCCGACTTTGATTTCACGCACGCTGACAGCTCGCTCGAAAGCTTACTTGCCTCCACACTCCTTGCCGTGAGCGCATCCACCGCACTGATCACGTTCCTCTCCATCCATCCGACGATTGTTTTAGGTGTGTGACAACAATCACAAAAACGAAAAATCCGGAAGCTGATGAATGGAGGCGGGTCTCTACCGGTTTTCTTCTGTTTTCTTTTCCATATCACAGATAACAAACCTTCCATTCAACCGATAACACGTACCTCGTCAATAATCGCCACACGCCGTAGGTGCGTTCACCACCACCAAAACGGTCCGTCAATGGTGATGATAAAAATTACACTGATCGATGATTTTCTTCTCATCGCGCTCTCGGGTCGGCCCGCAAAAGCCGCGAGCAAGTGAGCGTGCGTGCGTGCGCACGTGTATATGTGAGTATACACACACACACACACACAAACACGCGCGTTAACGCACAGCTTTGGAAAGCAACCAGTTCTTGATCAACGCATCGTAACCACGGTGATCGCGGCACAGCATGGTAAGCTTTTCCATCCCTTTTCCTTGCTCGATTGCAATGATTGATTTTTGTTGTTGCTACTATTGGAAAACAAGGATGTCAAAGGAAACAAAGGAAATGACGTGAAAATGACAAAATCTTTAAATGGTGGTTTCGAATGTATTAGCAGTAATAAGAACAGCTGTTGGACTTTAAATTTTCCATATATTTCTCACTACCATTCAAACCTATCGTATGGTTAACTTTAAAGTCATTGAGAACAATTACACAACATTGTCGTACAGTACCAGCGTAAGGTGAAAAAAAAAGAATTTATAAATTATCTTTCTTCTTACAAAATAGAAAACCCCAAAGTAAAGAGGTGTTTGTCCTGGCATTTTTGGACTTAAATGAAGGTAAAATCATACTAAAAGCTATATTGCTAACTACAATTCGGTGGCGATTACCATTCTAGCGCTTGCCACCTAATAACTCAGATGATGTTCACGAGAAAATAGAAGAAGAAACATAAACAAGAGAAAAACAGGTGTGGAGGGACTATGAAGTAATGTAACTAAGTATAAAATAGAACAATATAAAACACAATTGCTTTACTTCGGGGCACGAGTCCATCGCAACAAACTATTTAACTCGCACGTTGATAAAGTAAAAACATTCATCGTTAGTAGCGATTAAAGTAATTCAGTATGTTCTTCTGTCCTTTATCCTAAAAGTAAAAAAAAACGTAGAGAAAAAACGCATTAATATTGTTACATACATAAAATATTGTAGCAATGTTAGTGCTTCAAAGACAGAACGATTTTCCACCGTACCTTGTGACCGATTTTTTGCGGTGTCCTTTGCGGTACTAACGCTTTACTTGATGTTGCAACCGTTTCCGTTTGTTCTTCATTGCACGATTGATAGTTGGGTTTTTTGGGCGAATGCGTTCGTCTCCTCTTGGTGGGTTTTGATGTTGCACATTTCCTATCGATCGAGCTGTTCTTCGTACTATTAATGGTATTGCAACTTCCAAATCGTGCCCACCGTGATAAGGAAACTGTTCCCTCCGTCGACAGATCGCTACTGTCGGAAGTTGCTGCTGACTTTCGGGAGGAAATGCTGATGAACTGTAACATTGATTGTTGCTGCCGGTTCTGCTTTTCACCCGTGTTGCTATTGCTTGCAACCGACGGTTGCGATGATTCCGAGGATAGTGATGAGGGCGTGCTCGGTGGGCTGATCGATGGTGGCTTGTGGCGCACCGTGGTTGAGCTCTGGTTTTTCCCGTTGCAACTCTCCCGACTAAGCCGACGCCGCTTATTCAGTGGTGCAGTGTCACTCTTATCAATTGTATTATTTTCTCCATTTTCTGGTCGTTTTCTTTCATCGAAGAATACAGTATAGTTTTTGGATGCACGGGCTCGTTTCGGGCGTATCGATTCCATGCTGCTCTCGCTGGTGGAACGTGCATTTGGCGAAAGTCTTCTGATCAATTGTCTCGTGCGCCTGGCTTCACCCTTTTTTTCGACTGACGTATCGGACACGCTCGCATTCTCATCTTTCACGCTACCTGATGGTGATTTGCTAGCGCCCAGTGGTACAGTATCACTCATTTTACTAATTTCGTTCTCTTGTTTTATAGAGATATTAATCTGTTTTGCTCTTTGCCTTTTACGAGAACTTCCCGTCGCTTCCTGTGAGGTTTTGGTATTTTTTATTGCTTCCTTCAGAAGAGCGCATGATGTTGATGGATCATCACATTTTGATGGTCGAAGGTTCGTTTTGCTGTTCCATTGAGTAGAATGGTGTTTTGTACTTTTCAACGAACTACTGAGCGCATTCTGTGCCTCTTTATCGCTTTCCAAATCATCCGATGAACCGGATATTCCCGGACTGGGAGCACGGATAGAGGATGTTGGTTTGATGTTGCGTTGAGGAGAAGTGCTACGCACCGGCGCATTAACGTTCCGTATTTCCGATCGGGGATTCTCGAAGTCGTCCGATGAAGAATCAATTCTAGGTCTTCTTGGGTTCGAACTTTTGATTTTCCGTTCTTCTATGGTGCTTTTGCATGAAGAGCGATTACTGGAATCACTTAACGAGGAAAGCCTTCTACTGAACCTTTTCATACCACTAACAACAACTGAAGATTCACTGGATGAACAAACATTTGCATCCGACTCTGTTGCCTTTGATGACTGATCAGAGCACAACGGAAGCATACCGTTTGGATTCGAATTAATTTCTCCCCGTTCGCTGACGTCCACTTGTGACTGTTCATCAGAGGACGGTGGAATAGGGCTTCGACCTGTTTCGCTGCTTTTCTCATTCCCCGAACCATCCGACAACAAACGTCGCACACGCTTGCCAGTGTTTTGTCGGATGCAGCGTCTAATTTGAATAGAACTCGCATCAGATAGTTCACTATCCGAACCATCGGACACAATTCTTCTAGCAGTATTGACTGCTCTCGATCGACGGACATTGCCCAGCGTTTCATTGCTGCTCGAACAATCCACACCAGACTCACCGGAACCTGCCCTGGAGAATTGTTTCCTTGGCCGGGGCCGCAATGTTGTGCCGAGCGACGTAGAGCTGGAGGTGGAAGCAGTGTCATCTTCGCTACTATCACCACTGTCGTTGGCATTTTCGGGCATAGGCACGTGTTCTCCTAAAATCGGCCGACAGAGTTGGCAAACGTAGACTCGTGAGTCCCCAATTTGCTGCTCCATGCACTGCAGATGCCGGCATGTCGAACCACAGGAACCACAAGCCTTTAGGCGCCACTGACGGTTGTCAACATTTCGACCTCCCTCGCATTTGCAAACGTCCGCATCGCAGGTCGTTGGCCGTAGCAGCTGCTCCTGAAATGCGTTTGGTTCCAGTTCCCAGGCAGCATCACGCTCAGGTACAAACACTCCCCGTAATGGTACCTCTGACAGGAATTTATCCTCATTTTTGCACAACGGACACTTGAAGAAATAACCCGCAGATTGTGCGTACTGTGCGAGGCAACGCTGGTGGAACCATCCGTTCAGGCAGCACGGAGCCTTGATGGAAGTGATCACATCGTACTGGCCCATTTCATCGTAACATATCGAGCATGGTTCTTCGGGCGAATGCGGATTACTGTCTGGATCGAGTGGTACGTGCGCGGAACACCACGACTGGTATGTGTCCGTATAGTGTGACAGACAACCGTTCATGATTCCACACACCGTATGAAACGTTCGTAAACATTTCTTCGAGCAGCAAGATACGTTTGCATGCATATTCTTGCAGATATAACAGCGACATTTTTTTGTACGCTCGTTCTCCTTCCGGATGTCGGATTCTAAAAAGCCAAAAATTCCCACCGTGTCATTGCTTCCTCTCTGCACTAGATTCGAGGATAGGAGCTGTTGAGTAGATGAAAACCGATACACGATTGCAATGTAAGCACAGTTTTTGCTGTAGTTCTGCTTTCCCAATGCTTTACTCACCAAACAATAGTAATGAACGGTAAGCCTCCATTTGGAGTAAAATTTTCCGAACAACAGCTCGTTGTCCTCGCTGCTCTTGCATAGAAAGCAAACTTTGCCCATGGTTTCAGAGATACAGATGAGAATGGTTAAACACACCGCTCAACTATTTCGCACTGGTACATGTGGGTGCTAAGATTCATGGTTAAACGATCGATTTCCCTCCCGGACAACAGCGCAATGCTACAATAATCAATTTCTTTTCTCACCAAGCTGGTTTTCGATTGCCTGAGTATGGCGCTAAATTGGAACGTTTATGACGTCTGCTTGACGAGTGCGAATGACAAAATGTTTTGAAAATGCAGAGGACGATCGAGCGCACGCTCTTTTCGAGTGGTTTTATGAAAGAAATGTACGTTAATTACGTGTGAGCGTATCACGAAATGCGTACAAGAACTTAATCAACAACTTCCACAGACCAGCAAACTAACGAAATTGGCTAAAGGTACAATTGTTGATTGCCACGGTAACCGTTTAGTTAATAGCAAAGCCGAAGCCATTTAAACCGTAAACAACAAAACTGTAAACATTTCTTCAAACGTCAACGCCTGAGTGACATTCAGGATCCATTCCCCAAGTTACAAATTATTTTGAAACAGGTTAACCTGTAATTTTTAAAACAAACAATTACACCTTCAAATCGTATAAATATAATACATTGGAAGTGCAGTCCTTATTTAATTTTTATGATTTTTTTGAGAAAGCATTTTCCAAATGTATAACTGCACACCATGCCCATTTACCTCGAGAGGATAACCATAAAAAAAATATTAAGGACTGCATGTAAAAAAACTTGTTCCGTCCTGAAGCTATATTTTAGGAAAAAACAACATTTCTAAAACAAAAATTTTATAAAAAATATATCGTCTTTCCCAGCGCTGTTTTCGCCAATGTCCTCATGATGCCCCACAGTTGTATGCTGTCAGAATTTACTAAAATCCCTATTGTAATTTGTATTCCAGCAAAACAGGCTCCCTTTAGCGACACTGACGTGGCATATTGTTATGATTTGAATCGTGTAACAATATAAGTTGTATAAAATACGCTATCCGTCGCCAACGTGCATATTCTGCTGCTGCAAACAATCCCGATAAAAGCAGGTGACAACCCACGCGTAAGCCGCACGGCGTAGCCCAAGGGCCAGGTAGGCAGACAGATTTGCTTCCTTCATCATCTTCGCTTTACGTGACGCATCTTGTAAAAACTGTCCTGCTGCGGTATACCGCCCGCTTCGTACATCTGCTTTGCCGATATTGTGATCAAAGTGGAGAATGTAGGACAAATCAGTGCACGATCATTGCCTTGGGAACGATACATAATGGTTAACATGCGTGTGGTGATCCTATATTTACAGAGCAGCTAAAAAAAGTGAAGAATCGACGTAAAACGTAAACACAACCAAACTCAACACCATGGGTCTGACAATCTCCAGCGTGCTTACTCGGTTGTTTGGCAAAAAGCAGATGCGCATATTAATGGGTAAGTCGTCTATGTTTCATCCGTTTCCAAGTTTCTACTTTATTGTGCTCCACAATTGTTGTCAGTTTTAGAGTAGCACCATTCATACCATTGATCGATATGTGAATGGTTTGGTATGAGTCGAATTAGTCATACCTGTAGGGTTGGTGCCGTTCAAACAAAATTGGTCATATTCACCCGGGCCTAACCTGAGTCGTGCATTTTATAGTAACAACATCACTAATTGCTGGTTGATGGAAACGTTGCCAATCTATGTGTTTCGTTTTAGTCGGTCTTGATGCTGCCGGTAAGACGACGATCCTGTACAAGCTGAAGCTGGGCGAAATCGTTACCACCATTCCGACGATCGGCTTCAACGTTGAAACGGTCGAATACAAAAACATCTGCTTCACCGTGTGGGATGTCGGTGGCCAGGACAAGATTCGTCCGCTCTGGCGTCATTATTTCCAAAACACGCAGGGACTCATTTTTGTGGTTGATTCAAACGATCGCGAACGTATTGTAGAAGCGGAAAAAGAGTTACATAGCATGTTGCAGGAGGACGAACTGCGCGATGCTGTACTGCTGGTGTTTGCCAACAAGCAGGATCTTCCTAACGCGATGACGGCAGCTGAATTGACCGATAAATTGCACCTGAATCAGCTACGGAACAGACACGTAAGTATAGCTGCTGTAGGACCCTTACGAGAATGGGACTGAACTGCTGTTTATCACACATTGCATTTGTATTGCTGTTTCAGTGGTATATACAAGCGACTTGCGCTACTCAGGGCCACGGATTGTACGAAGGGCTAGATTGGCTGTCAAACGAGCTGGCTAAAAAGTGATGATAATCTGGTCTTTGTCGACCGAGCTGTGCTGGAGGAAATTATTTTTAAGACGCTGGTGTATCCCTTATACAATTTCATTGTTTCATATGAATAAACAATAGGATGAGAATTCCAACCATCAATATGAGTAAACGTAATGCAGCGTGTTCCCATTTTAATTAAACCTCACAAGACAGCATCCGATTGGTTTTTTTTTGTGTAGCCAGATTTTGATTGCGATAAGGGTTATCATCGTTTGAGTGCATGTTTTTTTTATTTCGGATGATAATACATTGCTCGTCTATCAGATGGTTCAACATTCCTACCCTTCTTTGTGCTTTAATGCATCAGTAAGCTGGATCAGCTATGTGTTAACGAATAGTACAATAAACCAATGTAGGAAAATTGATTTTATTAGCATTGAGCATTGATAAAAGTATAGTTTCCTATTGCAATTCCTTACAGAGCAGTCTAGAAAAAGAATTTGCACGCTACCGAATAACATTTAACGTTTTCCCGTACTAAGGCAACGTTTACCTTCGCCCCTACTTCTCCAATGGGAATGAGCTCAAGTCTTTCAATCCATCCTGACCCCATCCAAAGAAATCACAAAACTTTGTTCCTTCAAGATTATGTTCCTACTCTTACCCTACCCTTAGAGAATCATTCGCTCCACACCCATTCTTATCTAGCTAATGTTGGTTAATCGATTAAACATTATTGCTTCAATTGCTTCTTGCACAATGTTCGACACAATGGAACGAACGAAAGTAAAATCACACGTTTTACGACTGCGATAGAACATAATGTGGGGGGGAATACTTAGGGAGGGGGAATACTTCGGCATCTGGAATGCTTCTAATGATAGTAGTTAAAGTTATAATTTACGAAGAAATGATAAGTAGCTTTTGTAGTCATGCCAAAAACAAAGGGTCAAGCTTTCCTTAAAGGTATTAAAAGTTTTTCCGACTTTTTGCATGAACGGCACAAACTGGCACTATATTGCTTTTGCTACATTCGGTGCATTAATCCACAATACTATAAAGAGAAATACTTATTGCCGTACGAAGGAACCGTAGTTTCATCAGTGGAACAACCGTTATGAAAACTATTTTAACACTTTTTTTTCGTGGAACAACGTGGATCAGTGGAACAACCGTTATGAAAACTATTTTAACACTTTTCGTTCGTTTAAATACTTTCAGTCATATTGCACCAAAACTGCATGGGTTTTTTTTTTGTTTTTGAGCAGCATCTTCATCTGTATGTTGCATTAGCATCGTATATCATCAAGTTTGTTTTAAAATAATTACTGTTATTTTTGAGCACGCCTACAGTTTATAGCCGTCAAGTCGTTCAGTATATAGCATGAAATGTGCTATTGTGTTAAAATACAATACTAACACGTAGCTCAATTTCCAGTTCCGTTCGATTGAGCAAATGCAAATTCGTTAAGTTCATTGCATGTTGATGAACCGTACCTAATATTACTATGCCTTTCATTCATCCCTTCTATAATGATATTGTCCATTTCGCACAATCTAAAATTGCTTCTCCGTTGAAGATCTTACAAAAATAAGAATCCCGGCAAGATGATAAAGGTTAAAAAGCAATACGTCTATGCTAACCCATACGTAATGGTTTGTTCGCACAAATTGTTCTATAATAGTTCCTTCCCGGTAGGAATTATCTCCTGTAATAGCAGTATTAGTACGCGCTGTAGCAGCTGTTTGCAGTGGATATTAAGAGTAATACAAATAATAATAAAGATATGATCACAGTTTATCGTTCACGATACAGTTTCAGAAAATAAAGGAACTAAGATAGCAATGCGAAAGAAGTTATCTGCTACTTAAAAGACTTGCAGAAAATTGAAAAATTGAATCTCCTAGTGAAATACTAGCTGATGAAACGGTCGGTCAAAAATAGAAAACTATCGAAACACATTACCCATTGAGTCCATTCAGTTACACAGACCAAAGCAACAAGATTCTTTATCTTCCGTACCTAATGCGTTCGATGTTCCCCGCTGATCCGATCCACCGTGACCGGTTCCACCACTAGGTAGGATTCCTCGTCTAAACACTTGTATCAGCTGGCAATTGGACCTGCGTTATGCGTTTAGTAAACGGTAAACGATTTACGTTAGTACTTTGTATGGCCAATTGAACAAATTTCTGAAATACTTACTCAACGATTATATTCGTATCCAGCAAAACTTCTCCATCGCAATTCCACTTAGAGCGCCGCATTGTTTCGGAGGATATTGCAGGTGCAATCTCACCCCCATTGTGCTCTGGCTGACGGTTTGCCGTAAACCGGAACTCCTTCGTTCGATAAATTTCCACGAACGGCAGCTCACTCTAATCAATGGAAAAAGCAACACTTTAATGTTTACCTCAGAACCGACCAAAGAGCTACTTAACTACGTACAAGTTTTTTCGTTTTCGATGTCATTGTCAGCAGTAGCCGAAGATTGTTAAACATCGACGTATGGCGTACAAGCACCAAATCCAGCAATCCATCGCCCAGGTGACAGTAAGGCGAAAATCCCTGTGGACTTCGTTCGCACGAACAAGAAATGTTAGCACCACTAACCATGAGGAACTTGCCCCGCACCACTAACGGTTCCGTGTCGTCATTCTCGACGCTGGTACCGCCATCTTCACGGCCATGAAGAGCTTTTTTACAGCGATTACACTTATCCAGACAGCGGACACCGTCGTTGGGATCTTGCTTACCCCGTCGATCAAGGTGTACTACAATTTCTGCATTGTAACCTCGATTGGCGAGAAATTTCTTAAATCCTGTAAAGCAAAAGAGAAGCGAGGAACTAATTTAGACACACTTCAATCCAGCAGTGATCATGTGCTGCACAATCTTACCCGAATAGTCGTATCTCTTTGGTCCCATCCAGCGATACTTCTCACTATCGTACGCAATGTCACCCAGGTAACCGTACGACAGAGCACTGGCGAACATTTTCAACAGCTGGGGTCGCGGTTTACCCATCGTGGACGGTGATTCTTCGTCGTGCCGTGCAACTGCATCCGCATCGTATACGGCGGATATGTCAAGGCCACTGTGCTGTCCCAGTATGATGTGTATTATCGAAGTCTTTATGTCGGTGGTACCGTTCAGACAGCACGCTACCGTATCGGTACTGCCAGCAGGAATGATGCCGATCGGAATGTTAGGTTTCGGTAGGAACGGTGGATGTTTAACATCGAGACCTGCAAGCAGAACGCATCAAAGTGTGTAACATTCGCCCCAAAGAGCCGGTGCGTGCGTTTTTGCAAAAGCAGCCGCCTTACCGCGATCTATCATCGTGCGCGTAACTAATCCATTGAACAGTTCGGCAAACGTGCCATCACCACCGCAGCAAACCAGCCCGTCATAGTTTTCCAGTGCGATACTCTTCGAGGTGACGATGTCAAAGATCTGTTGCGCGCGTTGCGTTATAATTAAATTAATGTCAACCTCAGCCAACCGGAACAACGGCTTTGCGAACCTCTCGTACAGAGCTAAAGCATTCTTTTTACCACCGTAAGGGTTCAGGAAGAGTAGCAAGTTTTTGGGCCGGTTTTGATCTGCAAAAGGAGAATTTGTTTCATTTCTTTGTGTTTGTTTGAGGAACAACAAATCGAGAAAAACAATTATCCTTACCCCTTAGATCGCTCGAGAGACGATTGTACCACAATTCCACGATGCGATGCTCGCTGTTGTGCAGGGCAACGGATTTCACACGCCATCGATTGGTTTTCGTACAAACAAGCGCAGCATAATGAATAATTAAGTAATTGTAATTTCCCGTTTGTATCCCAGCATCGTAGTATTCATTGGTTTCCCGGCGATCTTCATTGGAATCGGATAATTCATTCAAACTACCTATTGTACCAAATGAAAAAAGTGTCTTAACATTATTTTTTTGCGAAAAAAAACATTCAAGCAATTTGACGATATCCCCGATCGCAACTAACAAAAGCTAAAAAAAAGTTGAGTCCCCAATCCGATTACCACAAATCATCCCAAAGATAAGTGCCACAAAATGTGTTCGAGCAATTGCTGCCAGTACTTCAACTTAGCGCAAATCATTCTGCCTCATGACGTAACCGAACGGTTGCTCTCACCGCCAATTACGGGGTCATTGAAACGAACGAGCGCACGGACGGATGCGTGGAGCAGCGAGACTTCTAACGAGGCAAACGTGTTGCTTTGATTCCTTGAAAACCACTTTGCTTTTTTGCTCTGCCTTGCATTACCTCGATTGCTGTGATTGTGCGGAATGGTGTTGCTGGCGTTCGTCGCAAGCGTGTTGGTTGTGGTCGAGCCCGAGAGCACTGGAATTCGATCGCTGTCTAGGCTGCCGTGGGCCTCGTTTCGTGCTATTGGTCCCGCCGATGGCGGTGACGGTGGTGCTTTGCTGCGTTTCGTCCATTGTTTGCCATTGGCGTGGGGGAGTTTAGATACGGCCACCGAAAGTACATCCGTTATCGGTACAGTGGTTTTAGCTACAGAACAACAACAAAAAAGATTAGTGGTGTGGTATCGATTTTATATACGATACTCGATAAGATAAACACTTTAATCGCTATCATTTTAACAACTCAGCAAATCACCAGATTAAATTCTGCCACGAATAACGATTCCGAACGTTAGAAGGTTAACTCCAATGTTAAGCAACACATTCGTTTCGTTTTGTTTATTTTTCATACTTCCGCATTTACTTCCTGATTCGTTTGTTTTTTTTTTTTCCTTCGTCTCAACACTGATAGGCGATATTACGTGGTTTAAGGTCAAGGCCATTGATCAATGGTCCCCTCCCCACCCTTCGGTACGATTCCGACCATCACAATATGAAAGAAAAACACCCTATTAATTACCTTTTTTGGAAGATTCGTCTTCCCACACTAGGATGCCCGCGTTGTAGAACACTCGATATCGTTTCTTGGCTATCACGAACGCGTTCAGCAAAACTTCGTGTTCTTTGTCCATTGCGGAAATGGATAAAAAATGCAACGCACGACTACTGGGGGAAAACCCTATTCTTTTCGTTCCAGGAGCTCACATGTATCTTGGATCTTTGTTTATTTGCAGTTGTGTGGCGGAAACTGCAAATGAAAGGCACCGAACCGAGTAGTTAGCTGCACTAACTTGGCTACTATTTGGGCCGACCGTCGTACCGTTCGTTGCCCGCTGGACAGCTGAAGGATTTTGTCAAGGTTTTCTCGCCACTGCTTGGACCGCTCGTGGTTTAACGAAGAAATAGAAAAACAATCATTTTTTAACGAATTTTATGTCAACCCACTTCCAAACAACACTGTAGGACAAAATTTAGCGCACACACGGTTTGCTAGGCGAAACGGTTTTTTTTTTTTATTTATACACGTATTGTTTCCAAATTCTAGTTTTATTTTAAATACAACTAAGCTCTACTATGAATTATTCCTAAGGTCTATTTGCCCATTTTTCTATTTCGCCTTTCCCAGTATTTTTTCTCCAAAAAATAATTGTTGGAAAAATAATTTGAAATATTTAATTTTTTCCTGTCCATCAACCACTGTGCAAGGGTAATGAATTTATGTTGTACGATCGGCGGATCGGTTCTCGCACTTCAACACGCCTGGATAGACGCGATAGCTTCAAAGATGCACACAAAGTTGTCAAATTTTCCAGTTGCGCGGATCAACAAATAACAGAAAAGTGCGTAATATTTCTCTATATTTATACAGTTTCCTACCAAAATTGTTATCCTTGACTAGTCTCAGCAACACCGTTTGTCCCGAAAGTGTAAATCGTTGCAGGCAATCTTTAAAGTTGTGTTCATTTTGTTGTTTGCACAAACGCTGAACGTTCGACAACACAATGCCAAACAAATACGATATCCAAGTAAAAGAGGGTAAGATTTCATCATGAGACACGCTCAAATGCAAATTTAATACTGCTACAACACATATTTCCTTCTAGAACTCGATAATAGCGGATTGTTCGAGCTGCTGGAAAGTAACGGATCCCCGGACATGTGGGAATCGAACAGTAAGACAACGTGACACCGTTTCCTTCCAAACCGTCCTGGAAGTTACGTTTAAAACGATTTTTCAAATGTTTCTTTCTAGATTTAACGCCACCCTCGTGGATGAAGGGCCTCACGCAAGACGATATAAATGCGATGTATCGTAAGTAACATAAGAAAGAGTTTTATGCACATCGACACAGTCACGCTTGTAACGGTGCCATCTTTTCTGTGCAGAGCTGGGAGCCTTATCGAAGAACGGATTGTTGGCGGAAATAAAGAAAATATTTGACCAAGCGTACAACATCGGGCTGCAGGAAGCAAAGGAAATCACCAAAGGGAAAAATTTGGAAATCTTCTCTAATGTAACTCGACGTAAATGAGTTCACGTGCTGTTTTGTTAACCCTTTGCTTTTTTATGCTATTACGTACACGCAATAATATACCAATAATATATGCTATCTAAATGAATAACTAATTTCCTTCGGTATTACTATTCACTAAAGAAAGAAAGAAATAACACCACTGGCGTATGTGAAATCGTATTATTTGTTTCTTTACTCTTCCTTGGTTTTTGCACTGGCGGTTGGCTTTTTTCCTCGGAAATATTTTAGAATAGTGTTAAACGAAAATACAACCGGAATCATGATGGGCAGGAATAGTGGAATGTAGATAGCGTACTTTTGCTCATTCGGAAAGTACAGCAAAGCCAACATGCTCGGATCGAAGAAAGCTCTCTCCGCCGACGTATAAGCTTCCCGTGCCAGCAGTGCGGCATGTTCCAAATTCCCCACACCAAGTTGCTGTTTCGCTTCCACTATCTTTTGGTATGCAGTTTGTATGGCCGCACCTACCTCATCGTTGATTACAATATACTCAATGCCACCGAGCAGTTGAATTAATGATTGCAGTGTTGTGGTCGCCGAATGTACCAGATAAATGGTGTTGGTGCGTATGAACGTATCCACCTCCCAGACACGCGGTTCGATGGTACTGTACGGTACCAAGGTAGTGTCCAGCAGGGGTGTATTGTTTTCGAGATCAAATATTTTGCGCAACTGGTACAACAGCACCGGCATTACGTCCTGCGCATGAATGTACACGTCGCTAAACTGTTCATTTTCCATGTACCGGATACACGTTGCTTCGGCCGGGTTTGCAAACACAATACCGCCCCATTTGGCCGATGTAAATGCTTCCACACTACCGCCCGGTGAAGCAGCCCGTTGGCCGTCCTTGCGGTAGATTTTTAGCGGTGCCTGGGCACAGGGAGGCACGTACACCACGAGATGAATGCAAGGATTGTCGGTTATCTGTGTGCCAAGCTTCTTCTCGAGCGAAGTGATGATATGCGGAAGGCTATCCTCGGACAGTGCGTAATGGCGACCGAGTTTTGTATCGTCCGGAATTTGCTTAGACTGTGCACCGACACCTTCAATAGCAACCTGATAAATCCATTGCGTTTTAACGGTAAAGTTAGTAACGCCCGAAAGCTCTTTCAGAAAAGGTTCGATATAATCTACAACGAAATAATTAGGAAGGAATAAGAGATCGCATTCCACGTTCTATCCCACGGAACGTTGGTAACTTACTTTCTGCTGCTGCTCGAACATTCCAGTGCACTTTTTGAAGTTCGGGTCGAGGGTTTAGTACGGTAATGAGCACTTCGTACTGTGATTGCAGAGGAGCCGAGTTGAGCCGTAACTGGCGGCCCTTCATCGTCTGCTGCGCATCTCTCGAACCAAGTATGGCCTTTAGCTTGTACTCTTGTAAAATCCATGACGAGAGCACTTGATACGCCTTCAAGGATGCTGAAATAATAAATAGGAACATTGAATTGCCGGAATTTCCCAAAAAGATTCCACCACTTACAGGCACTTTCCGAAATAAATGCCGTACGGTCGGAGGTAACGAGAATATCATCGTCCAGGTTATGCCATTCGATAAACAAAAACTGACCAACCGTTGTGGGGTAGCGCTGCAGCAGTTCCGCTTCCAATCTGGCCGGTGTTTTAATCGCGGACAACACATCAGGCTCTAGGGAGAGCAGCTGCAAATCCAATTCAAACACAACTGGGAAACGAAATGGGAAAGAACAAAGTGGGACTCTTATAAATCGTGACTATTCAACGTGCCAGGTGTTACGTACAATTTTGTTCAAATTTTTTACGCAACTCAAACGCCAGAATCTCTCGCCGCTCGGTTGACCGGCAATATAAGCTCAACCGGAACGTGGCCTTTATGGGTTCTTCGTCTAATGCACGGATTTCCGAGTATGGTAGAGATACGCTGCAAAAGATGAGGGAAAATCAATCAGTTATGATAAAGTGATACGGAAAAAGTATGTACAAATGTCTTACCGGTAAACTTCCGTTGTTTTCCACCACATTGGCACGCCAATCACGATTATTATGACTATGAAAGCAATGGTGGCGTAGATGTGAATGGCTGCGGCTGTAAAAATAATACAAAAAATACCTTTCCAGCTTACAAAACATATTCAAAACTTCTCGTATTGATAAAAAAAATGTAGTACAAAGTCATAAATTACGCTTGATTTCCTATAGCTATTCATGTGCAGTTTTATTGCGCAAAAGAACACTCAGTACGAATAAGGGAGAGGTGACGCGCACGAGTACGCAAATGCGTGTCCGGGTTCTACTCCTTGTAGCTACACACCAGTATGTACGTATAAGCGTGACCTGCATCGTTCGCCTTTTCGAGATACGTATTGTGCGAGACATATTTGGTAAACTTGGTAGTTCCTTCCGCGCGGTACACAACGTTCAACACGTTATCTTTCGGCAGTAGCGTTAGCAGTACCGGATCTTCGTCGTAACATTCCGCGTACGCGGACGACGTGGATGATGAGGATGGTTGCTCATCGTGCCGAGCGTTGGCGCTCGTTCCTTGCTGCTGTTGATCACCGTCCGGCACCAGATACGTGATTACGCCAACATTTTCCTGCGCGTTAAGGTAAAACGTTAGATCCAGCGTGCTGTCGGCGTACGTGGACGAATCGCCAAGCACCGTGTAGCAGCCACGCTCCCAACGTTGCAGCTCGATGGCACATTTTGGCGTTTTTGCCTTTTTACCGTACAGATCCAGCTCGGTATAATCGTACAGCAGGCGAAACATCGTTTTGCTCGTGAACAAATCGTACATCGCTCCCAGTGGACTAGCGGCGGGTAGGGATTTGAAATTTAGCACCTCGTACTTGCGTAAATGTGCCGGTCCCTTAATTTTCCACTCGAGGTCTGATGCGTTGGCGAGCGTTTCCAACAGTGCCGCAAACCGTGGCAGTAGTAGAAACTGTTCTAACGACACTTCCGAAAACATTTCCACCTTCTTTTGCACGTTCTGCTTTACCTCGTCGACAAGGTAAACGTCATTGATCCACTCGGCAAGATCGATTTCGACCTTTCGCGAACTGATGTAGTGCGTGTCGACAATGATGGAAGGTGTAACATTGGTGGCATTTCCCTTTCCTGCAGGTGCTGGTCCGTGAAACCATCCGTTGATGGTTAACCGTGGGTACTCGAAGGTTGTTACCTCACCGACCTGGTGGAACGATTTTTCACACACCCGGAACAGCACCAGCTGGTTGTTCTGTGGGTAAATCTTATCCGTAACCGGGAACACGGGCAACTGATTGCCATCCGCCTTGAACAGCTCCAATGCACCGCCATCCTTTTCAAACCACTGCCGGTGACAATCCCAGGGACTAAGGTAGAACACGTACGCTATCCGACGATCTGAGAGCAAATCGTCGTGCACCAGCAAATAATCGCCTGCATTGTACATCGAGCAGGAAGCCGATACGTGCGTTAGCTTTAGCCCTGTCAATTCCTCCACCAGTGGCATCATCTGTTCCTTCAGCACCGTGTAGAACGCCTGCAGATAGTCCCGCTCCAGACTGCACAGATCGTTGGTCTGGTAAAACTCGTACAGATCCATCTGCTTTCGCTTCCAATCGACCGTACTGAACTCCGCCTCGAGACGTTTCGTTGCATTTGCACGCTTAACATCCTCCTGAAGAAAGTGCTGAAACACGGCCAGCTGAAAGGGATCCTGTTTGAGCTGGTAATTGGGACCGGAAATGCTCTCCTTTCGCTGCCACGCCAATTTGAATCGTTCACGAAAATCGTCGTTGAAAAAACATCCATTAATTGAGACTAGCTCCGTGTTGTCGTCGCGTTTGGTACGCTTGGTAGCGGGTTCCGTCGATGTATCTGCAAAATAATCCGAAACCAATATGAAGTAATACTTTAACGTATGCCCACAGCCTTTGTATCGATAGACGGAAAACGAAGGAATGTACTCCATTAATGTGTAGCGGTAAGTCTTAAACAAAAGAAAATCACACTCACCCATCATTTTTCCAGAGTCTAGCCCGGCTTTAGGCGGCTTGCGATTTTAAGCTAAACCATTTGACTGAAAACATAAAAAAGCACTTTCGCGACGCGAACGTATCCGATACACGTGTCGATTTACGGTGACAGAAAGTTTAAGAACTAGTGTAACAAACCGATCTTTACCAAGTTGCTTTCGTCCGGTAAAAATGTTGGATAGTCGTGTGAATTGAGCAGGGGTACGCATGTGACGCAAAGGTAACAAAAAGTGGTCAGGGGACGTGTTATGCAGGCCTCGCCCGAATTGCCTGTGAGGCTCACGGAAAAAAGGGGGATTGCATTTCACGTGCAGATTACACTTAGGGCTGCACAAAGCACAATATAATGGAAGGTGGTTTGAATGTAAAAGTGCTTTACCATCCTCTCGCGCTGAAGACCCGGCTTCGGATTGTTCCGCGGTGCCATCATCGTGTGTCCGCCGCTTGTCGGTGGGCATGTTGGTGTCTGCTTTGGTTTGCGCTATCGCTTCCTCACCAGTCTTTGCACTCATGTTTTTAGTATACACCTAGCGGATGGGCGGTTTGCCACCGCATACATACACGCACTGAAGGGACTAGATCGGAAGGAAATCGAATTCTTCTTCTTCTTCTACGTCTGTGTGGTTATACTCTGGTCAACCTGATGAATCCAGCTTCCTGGGCCTTCACAAGGTAATCCGTAAGACTAAACCACGAAAAAAGAGACCGGCAACTAAGGCCATATGTCCCGATTGTTTTATTTAATAGTTCTATAGGAAATCGAATTCAATTTTCCCAGTTTACTGCATGTGAAATGAAAAATGCTTGATTTTTTTTTATGTGGGGAGGTGTCAAACGCTGGCTTGACGTTTCATCGTTTGTCAACATCAGCAAAACGTCAGGTACAGCACAGCACAGTTGCGTGACATTCGCAGTTGCAAGAAGATTGCGGTCGGGTGCGTCGTTGTTCCTTGCGCTGTTTTGGTCGGATACCAAGAAAAAGTTGTGTATTTTTTAAAGTTTATCTTTCCGCTAATAAAATGGGAAACAAATCATCTCTCTTGTTGCGCGAGGAAGAAATTGCCCAAATTCACGAAGAAACCGGATGTGAGTAGATTCGTTTGAGCAGCTTTCATATTCATAAATGCATCACAAACAAGTGGTGCTGTGTTGGAGGAGAACCTTGAACTGCAGCTGGGGTGTGTGTACCGTGCGTGCATTACGGAACTCGTGGCCAGTGCAGCGCAATTAGTTAGAAAACGTGAAGTTAATCATCCATCCGCAACTGGGTCGTTGGCGCTGGAATTGGAGCGCCAGCGGAAGATCGTCACTCTGTTCTAGTCCTTTATCTAACTCACCTTCGTTTACCGAAGTGCTCGTAATTAAACACGGGCGCGATAAGCGAGCTAGGGCTTCGGTAAATGGTACACGTTGAGCAATACAATGTTTTTAGGTGTAAAACCTCCTCAGCAACCCTCCGTCACTAAATTCTAGCAGCACACAGATAATTAAAAGCTTTCTCGTTATTGCACGTCAAATTATGAACGGTGATGAAACTACGTCATTGGGCAGGTTTGCGCGTGTCGTAGCATATTTAGCTGATACGTGCCCCACAAAAAATAGGTTTCTATGTGACCGTCTGCAATTTATAATTACCTTTTTTTTGCTCTCTCTGTTCTCAGAATGACCTCACGGTTTCATTTAATCTTACAATCCTGTATGTTTTATTTACAGTTACCCCAAACCAAATTGAACGACTGTACTCCCGGTTTACGTCGCTCGATCGTAACGATTGTGGAACGCTTTCGCGGGAAGATTTCCTGCGCATTCCGGAGCTGGCTATTAATCCGCTGTGCGAACGTATCGTTCATTCGTTCTTTGCCGACAGCAACGATGATCGGGTTAACTTCCGTCAGTTCACCCGTGTCCTTGCGCACTTCCGCCCGATCAAGCCGAACAAGGAGAACCGACTGAACAGCCGAGAAGAGAAGCTGCGCTTTGCGTTCAAGATGTACGATCTTGATGACGATGAAACGATTTCGCGCGACGAGCTGCTCAACATCCTGCAGATGATGGTAGGAGCGAACATTAGCCAGGATCAGCTGAACAGCATCGCCGAGCGTACGATCATGGAAGCGGACACCGTCGGTGGGGGCAAAATTTCGTTCGATGACTTTTGTCGCGCACTGGAACGAACGGAAGTGGAGCAGAAAATGTCGATCCGCTTCCTCAACTAGAGGAAGACACAAAGTTCTACGATCGAAAGATCTATATGTTCCAGAACCGCACCCCAGCGGACCATGGGATGCTCCTTCCTCATTCCTGTGTGTAGATATTAGTTAGAAAATTTCTAGAGGCACAAAACTTATTCTTTTCGTTGGTGCATTCTCGCGTGCACCACTAAACACACATACACATTGTTTGCCGGGTGATTGGGAAGATGATTGTAAATAGGAATTGCATGAATGGTAATAAAGATGGATTAATACAATCGAGATTTGGTATGGTTTTCGGATTAGAAATGTCCAAGAATTCTGCACAGCATATTCGAGGTTTCCCGAGAGAAGCACTTAAGTATACAGTAATGGTTGCACTTTATTTCGTTATGATGAGAGTTAACTAATAATTGATTAGATTTGTTGTTTCTTCAATCCCTAAGAACCGTCTAAATTGAGGCGAGCATTTACTCCAAAAAAAATCATAAAACAATACACTGTGTACTACATTTACTAGCTTTTGCCCAAACATTTTACAAATCAAACAAATACTAACATAAATTGCCACCGGCCAACACACAATCTCCGGTGCTATAAATGGTTCAATATATACTGTTGCCAAAGACGAGAAGGAACGGGAACATTCCTTCCAGACTCAATCTCATGTTGTTCCCACAACTAGCCCCTATAGTGCTTTGCGCAGCTAACAACACTTAATTGAAACGCATTGAGAATTGATGTCCACGGCCGGGTATTACATTTAGGTTGTGGACGAGACAGCCAGCTTCTTCAGATGCTCCATGAACACTTGTAGTGAAACGTCGTCTGTTAGCACAGGGGCACCACCGTCCTAGATAAGCGATTGAAATTGATTGATTAAATGGAGAGAAAAAAGAAATGATAAAAATTACGTTACAATCATTTATCGTGTAGGGATCGAGGCCCGATAAGCTTTGTTAGAAGAGATGTGGTTTTTTTTGTACAATTGCAGTGGTGTATGTTATGTATAATTCAATTTATATAAGCCTCTTTACTAGATCCCGAGTCAGTTTGTGTATTAGCAAAAATATACACAAATAACATAGCTTTGCACCAATTGCTAAACATATGTCCTTATGTTTTCCACACCTTAGTTAGAACAAATGATCGAATTTTCCTATGCTGCAGCCAAACAGTGCCAAAAATAGATTTCGCATTTTAAACGACCTTGCTTACATAAATAAATCTCAAATATTTAACCTCCAGTTAACGGAAAGATGATACTTTTATAAACAAAAGATGGAAATTGTGGGTGTAAGTTGAAAGCATTCCCCAACCTTAATTGTAAACCATTTATGTATCATAGCGGCCCTCACCGAAAGTTAATAACAATTAGTTAACAATCACCTTTGGTAATATTTGAATGAAGTATACAATTAGTTTAAATGAATGAGAGACCCCTATATTATTAATTCCGGTGTGGTGTAAAGTAGTTTGAAATGTCGGCTACCAGTCCCATTGATCATTCTTAACAGTACACTAGTATTCTTAACCAATTTTGTTACAAGTGCTTGGAGAGTAATTTTAATTTAAACTAATAAATATGTAAAAAAAAACAATATCTACCGCACTCGGTACCGCCATCTGCCAATGTGTTCGATACAAGAGTTTCAGTCACGAGGGAAATACAACGTGAAGGCAACAGAGACATTCGTGTGTATTGTTCAGTTTGTTCCGTGTCGAGGCAGTGCGGATTGATAGGGATAATGTTGTGTGTCCGACCAGTCGGGTACGTCGTTTTAAAGTGGATGGCAATCGTATGGCGAATCGTAGCGAAGATGTACCCGTGATAAGTGTGTGTGAAACATGATCAATATTGAAAAGTTTCAATCACAATCACCACAATCACCACAATTCACACACACACACGCAAGAAAATTGGTAAAAAAGAGCACACATGGGGATACATTTAGAATATTGTAAATGCCATTGAAAAGAAACAAGCTTAAACACTGTTTCTGCTGAAAACTCTCGACGACACTTACCTGACCGTACGCGTACATGTTGTTGTGGGTTTGGGAGGGATTAACCTTCGAGAGAAGGAACCGAGCTTGTGATCCGCCCTGCTCCGTATCGATGTATCGGGGCATCGGGAACCGTGTCTGCAAAATCTCTTGCGCATCGTCTACGGGCGCTTGCAGCAGCTGCTTAAAGTTCTCGTACTCCGGCATGTCCTGGTACTTATCTTTGCGCCACTGCGCGATCGTCTCACCGTGGAAGATGAGTATCTGGAAGAACGTGTCCATCAGTAATATCCGATCGGGCTGGATGGAGGACGTATCAAGCAGCACCGGTTCCGGTGGCCCATTGAAGGAGTACGAATAGAGGATCGGTTGGATCATGATCAGCGATTGCGTAAGATCCTCACGCATCAGCATATGCCGATAGAATGTCGTTTCATCCGGACTGTTGTTGAACACCTGCAGGAACTGCGAGCGACGCAGATGGTACATGAACTGTGGGAAAAGTGAGAAGTTCTCTGCCAGCCTAAAGCTGTTCGGATCATCTTTGCCGTACTCGCCAAACTTCTGACACAAACGGATCAGTTGACGATCGATCCAACGGAGCGTATCTGGACCATCGTCCGACTCGGCCCGATAAACGACCATGCGGGACATTAGAACAGCGGCCGCTTCCTGGTCGAATCCAGCGCTTATCATCTGCAAATTAGCTGTCGCGTCAGCCCAGCTACGTGCGACGGTCGTAACACGGATGCGCCGCTGTCCGCTGGAATGTTGATACTGTGTAATGAACTGCAAACATCCCCGACCACCTTGCGGTATCGGAGCCGCATGTTGGTTGGCCACCTCGAAGAAAAAGGCCATCGTTGTGTTCGGGGTCATGGTGCACAGTTTCCACTGTACCGTGTTACCCATACCGATCTCAGTATCGGACACGGATGCATTCTTCACGTTCAGCGATACGCACGAACCAATACCACCTTCGATTTTCAGCTCGCGCGAACACTTGATCTCGAGCGTACCGTTAAATGCCATCTTGAGTTCCGCTTTCTGGTCCGCGGCAAAGACACGCTGGTAAGTTTGCTTGAACAGCGAAGAATTGAACGAATCTCCCATCACCATGTGACCGCCGGTAGAGTTGCAACACTGCTTCATCTCCATGAGACCCGTCTGATCGAGAGCACAGGAATAAATGTCGATGCAATGGCCATTTGTAGCCGTACGCAAGGCTAGTGCTTCGTAGTGCTTGATTGCTTTCTTCATAAACTTCGCATTGTCCTTCTGGATGTCGTGATGCGAACGGATCGGGTGCTTAAGCTCATCATCCACCACCTGACCCGGACCCTGGGAGCAAGGTCCACCGACGAAAAGCATAATACGGCCTCCCGTGTTCGGGTAGGTACACTCCAAAAGGCCCACTGCTATCGAGAGTGCAGCTCCCGTCGAACGGAGGTACCGTTTTCCTTGCGGTACCGGCCAGGGATCACGCTGCAGTTCACCGAGTAGATCGGTCAATGCCATGTCACACTTGTGCAGTGGTTGAAGGAATCGGTTGGCTGGCGGAACTGGAGCCGTTGCGCCTCGCATTCCCTGCTGCTGATGCTGCTGTCCGGGTTGCTGAGGACCGGGAACGCGACCAATTCCCAACATATCTTGAATCTGCTTCGCATTCAAATCCTTCGTGCCGCGAAACACGTAACTTTTTGAGCAACCTTCCGTGCCGAGCTCGTGAACTTGTACCATTTTTCCGAAGGTAATCAAACCTACGAGTGCATTCGCGGGAAGCAAACTTAGTGACATCTGCAGCGAGTCCTTCAGTGCCGTCAACTCCTCCTCGTCCATGCAGGTATCAACGACGAAGAGAAATACCGGTGGCATACACGGAGCACGCGTGATCGTGTACTCGATCGTGCTAAATCCTGAGATCAGCTCGGCCGGTTGATGCTGCTCCGAAATGGCCGCATACTGAGGTGGGAACGGGTTGCGCTGGAAGCAAAAGTTACACACCCACAGTTTCGCCCGGTAATCTACCTGGCAGAGCGGATTCAGTATTGCACGACAAGTCGTGCGCGTACAGACGACCGGGTCGTACAGAATCGGGGGCAAATCCGGACGTTCCTTCAACGGCTGATAAAGACACCCGAGCGGTACAACCAGGCGCGTGGAATCAATTCGGCTCGATGGCCAAACGTTCCACGTAAAGCGGATTCCATCGCGATCTTCGTTTTGTTGAATAAATTCCTCGTACGTTGTCATCGTGTCTGCGTTCTGGAAGGATGATATACTTGTACCATGTCTGCATCTGGAAGGATGGTATACGGGTTGTGAACCTACCTTTCAAACAGCGACAGAGTACGACACTTTTGTTTTATTTAGAACGATTTTAGTTCCGAAACATTCACTCGTTTTACGCTTAAAACATTTTTAAAAATTGCCTTTTTCCGATCCCTTCCTATTGAGAACTAACAAAACCACGTAAACTTCGGATGGCAAGTCGAACACGTCACTTCGCCCCAACTTTTTCGCCTGCTTGTCAAAATCCAGATAACAGGGGTTTTCGCCATGGTTAAAAAACTGGATTTATGATTTTGCAAAATTAAATATTTCGACCGTATTTTTCTAGACATTTGAAATCGAAATAGAAAAGAATGAAAATAATTTCCGGCAATTGCTATCCCGTTTATCAATACACACAACCAAAATTAAATAAAATGGAACGACTGTTCAAAGGAATTTTTTTTCTTCAGTAAATGTTTTATTAATAAAATTCGTTAAAATAAAATGACAGTAAAATTGGGCAACTTTTTAGGTGGAATAAAACATCAATTCAAAAGTTTTTGGAACAAAAACTGCCCCCGAAATGTCATGCACTTGTTACCGATCATGACCAGCCGACGACTTTAGTGCCTGGGTCTTACGTAGCATCTTGATTGAAAGAAGAAAGTGTCCGCGTTGCGCTGCCTCTTCTTCAGTGCAGATGGGCGTAGAAAAACGGACAAAAGTGAACTCTCTTGCTGGCGCGCATAAATAAAACGTACTACATGTGTAGGCATTGACCCGCATAAATCGAAGTGTTAATGTGGCAGTTCCAAGAACGGTGCAGTCCGTCGGCGGTCGTTCGTCGGTGGTGAAAAAGTTCCCGTGTTGTCCTTCCGATAGGAGAGCGGAAGAACGGAGGAGGGGAGGAGAAAACAGCAAACACCACCACGATCCAGCTGTGCGCGATCCTTAATTCTCCCTTGAACTGTGACATCTGGGCCTCTACGGAGATTTTCTTGCTCCGTTCGTGCGTTAGTAATCCTTCCTTTAGCTGCGCGTACCAGGAGGCCAGTGAACGGAAGAAACGTCATCGTCATCGAAAACGGGACATCACGAAACGGTGCCACGACGGACCCCAAAAAAGCTACAACGCATTATTTTGCGTCGCCTGTCGCCGTTTCACCTTCGCATCGGTGTCGTCGCCAGTCTCGTAATCGTGATTCGCGTGCATACCTTCCCTCCCTTGCATCGTGGAACATTTTCCGCACCAGTGGCGTTTTCTGTGTTAATGCGTATGTGTCGATCCATCGTCATCGTCGCTTCTTTTGGCGACGTTTACATACCGCACTTACTCATCGTAGCACCATTCAACGCACACTTACGTACGCCCCGTCTCGAATCACACACACACGCGCGTATTTAGCTGCACCAAGGTGACGTGCATCGTGCGGTGTACGGACGTGCATGTGCAGTGGTGTGTGTTATCGCTCCAACAACTGTCAGTTGTGGGCGAAGGAGCGAGCAAGAAAGAGAGAAGCGCCGCCATACGCCGTTGCGCACGTGTGCAAGTGAGAGAATGTGATAGAAAAACAAAAATAATACTCTGGGTTGCAGGGCGGATGTGATGGTAGAGTTTCGTTTTGTCTACGCGGAGGTGTTTACACGGAGTTGCCTAGGTTCTTAAATTAAATAGATTTTCATTTCGCCATTATTTTCCCGTCCGTGCTCGCGCTGCTCGCGATTTCGTTTGGTGTGTTTGGGCGTTGGGAAAAAAGTGCTGAAGTACTTTTCTTCCACACTGTTGTCACAGAGCGAGTGTGTGGGTTTCTTCAGTGTGCGGTTGAATCGAACGCAACGACCTCACAAGTTCCATCGGTGGAATATAACAAAAGACGCAGTTGCAGCTTGGGGCACTTCGATTTGAGCCAAGGGAAGCGAGAAGGAATAGAAGAGAAACAGAAAGGTTGAAGTGATAATGAATCGTCCAAGTGCGGTGGTAGGTCGCTAATCTTCGCTGGTACCAGACAACCCACATTTATACGACCAGACCACAGGCGCGAAGCCCAAATGATGTGATGTGATAAAGCGAGCTACTATTGTGATCTTTCGCTGCCTATGGACTGGCGTCACCTAGCGAAACAAATCCTCACCATCATCATCGGGTCATCGCGAATAACGTCGCTTGGCTAGGCGACCGACAGTTTGTGTGAAACGGATATTTGTCTGTTGTTGCCTGATTATCGTTGCGGCTGTGATCCAAGTGTGCTAGAAATGTAAATGCTAGTGTTGCCTTTATCGCGCACTGCAGATCGTCGTGTTGTTGTTTTCTCGGTGTAAAAATTAGTGAACCATTTGCTATCAAACATTAAGTACAGCTGTACGTGGATTATCGCTATCGATAGCGTGCATTGTAATCAAACAAGAACCAGACTTAATCCAATTGCGATTGGTGCATACACTCGTACGACGGCAGGTGGCAGCAGGAACATACTTCGTTGCGTAGTTTCTGAACATCAACCTGCACGGCACCATGTGGACTCCATCGTATGACATCGTAATCGAAACATTGACCGGATC